>BJBW01004793.1:0-40508 GCA_004320125.1 Scolopax mira
CACTCAAAGCATTGCAGAGGCCACAAAACGCCTTCAGAAGGATTGGATTTAAGACTTTCCTACCTCCTTCGCAAAGACATCCCACAAATTATTTCCTCAAAGCAATTGTATGGAGCAATTTTTCCTCTGAATCATCTAGCTATCGATCAAATGACTTTTTGTTCTTTAGCAGGCACGTTCCTGGCCATCGTAGATTTGCACAGCACCTCTCTTCCACCCACCCAAGGCTATTTTCTCAAGCAATTTGGTGTTTAATCACTACCTGAACACTCAACTCATTCTCCCACCCCCTCCAAGGACCTGGCCCGCACACATGCTTCTTACACAGCAGCTCATGCAGTAGCTTGGTCAGCTCCTTCCAGGATCTGGCCCGTGCTGGCAGACACGGCACACAGCCTGCATTGCTGACCGGACTTTGTCCCGTGCAGCTTCTACAGTGCCAAGCCAAACCCCAGGCTCAGCTCCACCCTGGGTTTCATTGCTGATGGGACTTGTCCTTCCTGAGGTGCCCCCAATCACCTTGCACAGCGGAGAGCACAAAACTAGGGGAGCTTCCGTGGAACTAACAACTAGTTCTGCAGAAAACGGTGGCAAACCTGGGTTTTAACTTAGGAAAGAAGAACAGGCTCCAGCCTGCTGTGGATTCTCATTAAATTTAGAGTCCCTTGGTCTCCACTAACATTTATATTAGGATCTTCCAGGGTAGGAAAAAGCATTTGAGGAAGGCATTTGGGAGCTGAATCCCCCTAGGCTTGGGGGTAAAAGTATAACTTTCACCCTTGACTTCTACAAGTCTCAGAAGGCCCAGGTCAAACCCTCCAGGTAGCCTTCACAGATGTCTCAAGCACCCTGGATCAGAAGCTGTCACCTGAGACCAGATATAGCAATGACATGCAATGGCATGTCCCCACCTCAGGTCACAGAGAGGGGAAAGCAGGGAGAAGACCTGGGAGTAGCCACAGGGCTTGACCATGAACCCACATACCCCCAGCTCACTGGACCCTTCCACCACAACCACTGAGGCACTGGGTGAGCCAGCTTTGGGACAAACTCCTCCACGGGTGCCCACCACGGGCCATGCTGATGGTGCATCTTCCACCATCCCCAGCTCAGCTTGGCCCCAAGCCTTGTGGCTCCAGGGAAAGCTCCTGGAGCAACAGCCCCAGGGCTGAAACAAAATGGGGGGCCATAAACCCCCATCCTGCAGCTCCGAAACTCTCCACAAGTTCTCCAAACTCTCCTCTGCAGAGTTCTTCTCTTGCTCTCCCTTCCATGTAATCTGTCTTCTGCAGAGAACAGCTTCCCTGTGGCTTTGAAGAGCATCTGTTTTAAGGGAGATGTTTGCTGTTCTCTTGCTTGCATCATTAGAGATGAGCTGGGACAGGCCGATTCGTTTGGACATTGGTGGCATTTTAGTGACTAACAGAAAGATTACTTGGCCAGACCAGATCAGAATTGCAGAGGCAGACAGAAAACAAACAGAAATGCCCACATATCCATGCTCACGTGTGTTCACTCGCGCCTTCACAGACAGAAAAGCACTTGTCTTGTCTGTCTGATGCTCAGCACAGCATTCAGCACATCAGAGGAAGGCTCACACTGCGCAGGGTACCGGGCAAGCCCGCGGAGACGGCATGTTTCAGGCACAACAGAGATGACAATGGCCATCTCTGCATCTCACCTCACACTGGGCAAAGGCAGAAAAGGTGTCAGGAATAAACATGGTCCTGACCCGGTGTGCACAGCCACGTGCAGGGATGGTGAACACCTGCTCACCCATTTCCACTTGTGGAGCTTAAATAGGAAGATAAATGAAGTCTGGGAATTGCGGGAGAACCCGCCAGGTTGAGGACCAGTGAGGGCCATTTATAGCTGTTCTGAAAAGCATCTGAGCAAATAGAAGGAAAAAAAGTTGGAATTCCATATTCTCCTCCGTATGGCTCCGTAATGCATTTTCCATCTCCCCGGTGCACAGCTGACATTCTGCACATTTCTGTGAGCAGTGAGCTGGGCTCGTGCGACGTGTGGAGAAGGGAGTGGGAGCAAGGGGGCCCAGCAGCCTCCAGCTGCCATCAGGCACCAGTGAGCACTTGTCCCCACAGCCACCCTCCACGGGAGCCAGGCCACAAAGGGCTCAGCCACCTCCCAAGAAAGCCTGGCACATGGGATGTGTGTCCCTCTCCTGTGCTGCATCTCAGGATTTAAAAGAGTCCAGAGATTTGTAGAGAGAGAAAACACATTCCCTTGTACCAGATGAACTGTACAGGCTGAAATGCAGTTGAATCTCTTTTTTTTTTATTTCTTTCCCTTTTCTTTCAGATGATCTCCTCCACCCGAGCCAAGGTAAGCTCAGAGCAAGCGCTCCCTCCTAAATCTCAGCACTGAGGTTTGCAGCTGCTGCTGCTGCGTGTAGACAGTCTTGTACGCTCCAAAGCCAGCCTGCGTTCACCCAGCAGTCTAATAAAAGATATCCCTTCTAACAGCAAACCCTGACTCACTTCCCTCTAGCCTCCACCGGCAGGTCTCCCATGCAGGCAGGGGCCAGATCAACCAGAGCAGAAGATCCCGCCAGCTTTCGCTCTGGTTCCCACGTCCGGCCGGGGAGAGCAGGGCCGGAAGCACATCACCTTCCGTGCCACGGCAGCACTCTCCATCCCACAGCTCTGCCAGGGAGCCAGACACGCTGTGAGATCCTCCCCACCATTTTCCCAAAAGGAAAAAAATCAGCAAGTCCAAGCCTCACACTAACACCACGAAGCATCATCAAGCAACAGCAACGTTTCGGGAAGGGTGGCGAGAGGATCGCACTCCTCTGGATGCTGTAATTGCTGGCTCTTCGTGACACTGTCTTCCCATCCTGGATGAAAATCCAGCCTACATTCTCTCTAGCAGCCTCCAAAAAAAAGAAATACATCACCTATCAGCACACATTGACAGGGCAGAGCTGTGGGTTTCTGATGGAGATTTAAGACCCATGGAAAAAATTGCAGCACCAAAGCCCATTTAGAGAAGGAAGGTATAAAAGAGCCTTTAAATCCACATCCCACCAGGCTGGCAGCCCATCCAGCCTCACCCCTGCCTCCAACAGAGGAGCTTTTACAAACCACAAAGCCTTCCCAGGGCAAAGGCTGTGCCCAGCTGCAGAGTTATGCCCCAATCGGCAGGAGCCCAGGGAAACCTTGAACCCCCAGTTACAACTAATGTCAAATTAGGGGATCTGGAAAGTGGACGGTCTGATACCGGTTATCACAAGGCACAGGTAGCCACGGGCAAGCCCCCAGACGCAGCCCATCTCCCACACACCTGAAGAATTGCTTCCAAGAGCCACGCTCCAGGCACAAATCCTGCACGGAGCTGTATCCGCACGTGCTGAACTGGAAATAAATTTTCAAGGTACCACAGAAGGCAACTCCCCCAAACCGCTCATCACACTCACCAAAAAAAGCGAAAGAGCTTGACTCTGGAAATCCCTGGGATCACTCCAATTCCACCCAAATCCCAAGCGAGACCCAGATTTTAAGTCCGTGCCACCGGCCACACGTGCAGAGCCTGCACCAGACCAGCAACGGGGTCTGCTTCCAAAAACCACTGCATTGCAAGAGAGGAATTGAAGAGGAGGATAAAAGCAGCAGCCGAGGTGGGGAAACGGCTCTCTCCAAGCTGTGTCGGGGCCAGCGAGAGACGCGTTTGGCCACCGTGCAAGACCTGGCCAGTCGGCCGGCGCACACCCACTGCTGCTGGCACAGGGCTCCCACCTCCGCTCTGCTCCCCACCCGGCCAGGGAGCAAATCCTGGGGGAGCAAATCCTGGGGGAGCAAATCCTGGGGGAGCATCAGCCCGACTCCTGGCACAGCTCCCCCATTGACAGCTCGCTCCATCCAGGTGGAAATCCCAGCTCCACCGGCCGGCACAGTCACTCACGCCACTCGGGTCCCCGCATCCTGCATCCACGAGGGGCTGTGCTCACCTCAGAGCCTTCCTCCTCCTCCTCACGCTCACCCCATCCATCCTCACTGCTCGGGACAGACTCTGCACAGGGAGGACTTTGCTCATGGGTGAGGGCCGGCCAGGAGTTCTCCTTGGCATGGACTTCCCACCGAAGCCATCAAGCCATCAACATACCCACCAGCTCCAGAGTTTAAACGCATCCCCACAATGGGACCCTCTGTGTCAGGGTCTAATTAATCCCTGTGCTCCCTGTCCCAGGCTTCCCGGCTGACTCCACCAGCCAAAAACCTCGGAAAAAGAGTTTATCCGAAGCACCAGGCTTCGGGGGAAGGTAAATCCCCAAAGGGGGCGGTAGGTCCCCCCGTTCGGTGTCCCGCACCCACCGCCCCCTCTTCCTGGCGACCCGCTCCCACCCCCTGCTCGCCTCCTCCCCGGCGGGACGAGCTCCCGCTCGCAAAGGCTAGAAAGGGGGGAGGAAAGGAAAGCCACCCGCAGCGGAGCCGGCGGCAAAACTCTCGGTCGTGAAAAAGATAATTAAAAAAATAATTAAAAGAGCGAAACAAACCCGTGCGGGAGTGCGGAGAGAATCACCGCTCCGGCGGCGGGGCTACCAGCGGAGGGCCATCACCGGCCACTCGGAACACCGCGGTCCCAGCTCCCGGCTTGGCTCGGCTCGGTTCGGCTCGGTTCGGTTGCGTTCGGCTCCGCTCGGCACCGTCCGGCTCCGCTGGGCTCGGCGGCGGGTCGCGGGGCGGCGCGGGGCGGTGCACAAAAGCGGGAGGAAGCGGTGACGCGCGGCGCCGCCTCAGCCAATGGGATGGCGGGGACGGGGCTGGGGGGGGGCGGCCCGGCCCGGCCCTGTCCCGTCCCGCCGCCACCGAGCGAGCGGTCCGACCACTACGCCGCTAGGGGGCGCCCTGCAAGGGGGTGCCCGGGAGGGGGTCCCGCAGCCCCGCTTCACCCTCAGGTGAAGGGGGGCTGTCTCGCTGCTGACGTGGTTTTGCCTCTTTTTTGAGGGAAATTGAAGAAAAAAAGAACCAAAAGAGGGGGGGAGGGAGGACAAGAGGGGGCGCTGGGCTCTGCCCCGTTGCCCTCCAGAAGGGGCAGCTCCCCGGGGGAGGGAGAGCAGCCCCAGCCTCCCGTGGCGGGTCACGGGTCCCTTTGGACTTGGCCGTCCCCACGGAGACCCAGAGGAAATTTATCCCTTTGGGGGTAATTTTAAATTACCTCTTTGGGATAAATTGCCTTTGGAATAGCAAAATTATTCTCCCCCCCCCCCCCCCCCCCCCCCGGGGAAGGGNNTTCCCCCCCCCCCCCCCCCCCCGCCGAGTGAAGGGCCGGGGCGGGTCTGGTGCCTAAAAAAAGTGTGACCCGAGTTTTGTACCGGTCCTTGCTCGGGTTGGTGGGAAAGAGAGAAAATTTATGCCGAAAACAGGAAAAAAAAAATAAATGAGAATAGAATCAGTAAGAATTTCTGCTGGTTTCCCTGTTTTCCCCATTGAGTGTGTTGCAGAGAGGAAGGGAAACAAAGTCAGTCCGAGATTTTGGTGGGGAGAGAAAAAAACTGGGCAGAATCCGAAACCCAGAGCCATTCCCCTGGAGTTTTTAAGGACTTGCTGGTTGAGCCATTGCCTATAAAGGCAATTGAAACCCCAACCGGGGACCCCTCCTGAGAGATTCGGGTCTCACGTCCCCGTATACAATCGCGTGACCTATTAATAAAATCCATAGAAACCGATTCTGTATATACCAAATAACAGCAGATGGCTCCAGCCCAAACCGCTCCGGGTTCCCTCACTCCATAAATGATTTTACTAGGGCCAGTCCTGATCTTGATGTAATTGAATAGGTTTCACTCGTTTTCTTTCCCTCCCTCCCCTTCCCCAGAATATTTGTGCAGCTTAACGGAGAGATATCCAGGGGGACCGAGCTGTTGCTGGAAGGAACCTCTGACTCCAGCTTGCCTCATCCATTTGGGAAGCGGCGTAAGTCTATCCTAAGCCACCTGGCTTTGGGGAAGGAGGTTGCTTTTCTCTGCACCTTCCCTCGAACTCTGACAGCTTTTAATAACATTCTGGTAACTTGGCACGTTTGAAAACGTTTTGGCTCCTGCCCATCGGGGGCGTGTGTCATGAATTCTTGTGCTGCAGATGCCTTTCTGAAATAAATCACATGTGTTTACCTTGGGAACCAGGCGCAGGACCCCAGGTCTTTGGGTTCGAGTATTGTAAAGGCACAAAGTGACAAGCAGCTCCTCTAAAACCTCCTTGGTTTTAGTGGGAATCAGTGAGGCAACCACCAATAGCTGCGGAAAACTCCCTTCCAAGTAGCTTCTCTTTTCAGAATGTGTTTGATGCCCCAGGAATCCCACTACGGGGATTTCGGTCCAGGGTGTTCCTGAACAATGTGAGGATCGTCATGTGCACCAAGTCTGTTTCCATCCATGTCAACAGGTCTCCGTTGCAGGGCATGTGAAGGATCTGCCCCCACATTCTGCCTCCTCAAACTGCTCTTGAAAACCTTTACCGAGCCTGGGAGAAGAACCGATGGAGGTGTGTGGCTCCGCGCGTTGTTTCATGTGTTCTCCTACAAATTTTGGCTGTTCTCTGTCCTTGAAGCCAAGAGGCATGGCATACCTTCTGCCCCTACAGCCCAACTCTCCCTTCTTTTCCAAAACTGTGTCCAAACTGACGTTAGGAAACATTCTTTGGTGCATGGTGTGGAACAGCTGTATGTGGAATGCCCATGTATGTGCCAGTTGGTGAGATGAAAACCGTGCCACGCATAAAACATATAGATGTGTGCTCTAGTTTCTCTTAGTTGACTGGTGTTGAGAGACACAGGACTAACTTTTCTTCTAGAGCTGGGGAAAACGACCCTTTTAGAAGACTCGACTGAATTTGTGAAAATATTTACTCTATAACCAGCCAGGCTCTGTGGGATTCAAGTTCTTAGTGGTTTCAAGCCTTGCCAGGTGTCGGGATGAGGAGGAGCAAGGCCTGGGCATTTGACCCAGGCTGGCCAGCAGCATTATTCCATACCATGAACATCACATTCCATATAAATTAGAAAAGTTCTCTGCATAGCTCTCTCTCCCTTGATGGTGGCCGTCCAGACAACTTGCCCTGGTGTTGGACCCCTGAGACCTTCCCTTCCTCCCAAAGCCATTGGGCATTGTCCGACATTTGCTGTCTCCTGCAGGGAGCACACAGCTTCCCACTGACAGAATTAGCTGAGTAGAATTGTTGTGTATCTTATATCAGTATCAGGATTAATACTGGTTCTTTAGTATTACTGTTAATTATTTAGTCTTATTCTATTAAATCTGTTTACTTTTCAACCCTTGTGTTTCTTTGTGTTCTCCAATTCCCCTTTCTGGGTGGGGAGGGGCCGTCAGGTGACAGAATAATTGTCTAAACAGCAATAAATTGTGAGGGGTTTAACCACTGCTATGCATGTTGGGGTGGATGTGAAGGGCTTTACACAAACCTTATCTGACCCAGCTTTTCTTCGTTCTTCCCCAAACCCAAATTGAAAGTTCGTGTCCCTTCCTTAAGAAGTTCACTCCTAAGCCTAATGAAGACAGCCATAAATCTCCAATTGATTGCAAAAGGATGAAACCCATCTGGCCTTTCTGGGTGTTTGAAGGCTGAACTACCCACCTCAGACTCGCTTTGTTGCCAAAGAGGCATGTGAAAAGCTCAATTTCATCCAGCCTTAGTGACACGAGTGGACCTTTGGCCATACCTGGTTTTTCTCCACTAACTACAGAATTAAACAGCTCATCTGGATAATATCTTCAGTGAAAAGTGTGATGGCACAAGTAGGTAACAGTGAGCTGTAAGAAAAGCTGGTGCTTCATCTGCAGATCAAGAACTTTGCAGATCACAGCCCGAGGCCGTTCTATTTATGCTTCTCCTTTAATGACGTAAGCATTAGTATTTGCCATGGGGAGAAAAGAGGGAAGATATTTGGCTTTTACCTAACGGCTACTATTTTGGGCTATGTCAGGGTTCCTGCAGGAAGTGAACGCAGGTCCCAGAGCACTGACCCAATTCTTCTGTGACTAAATATGCTCCGTCTAACCTGAAATTCTCCCATGCCTTCTGTTTGATATAATATCCTTTCTTGCTTCCTGTCCTCAGTGGCAGCACAAGGCCGCTGTGTGCTGGGAGAGGCCTGTCAGGCGTTCCCTCCCATCGAGACGGGAGATGCGTATCGATGGGGGGGGGGTGAGTGAAATCATTCCTATACTTAGTTTTGCAAACTATAAAGAAATGGTGCCATCTCAGTGTAAAGAAAAGAAGCCAACTACTCACTCCGAAAAGGTGTGCTGCCTCACAGCTGAAGGCTGGAGCTGGCAGTGGGCTTGGGTGGGATTTCAGCACGTAGACACAAGCTTGTGGTGCCAAAACCTCTGCGTGACAGTGCCTGGGCTTGGCACACCTGAGTTGGCTGCAGCTCCTCCTCACCAAGGTTAATCTCACTCAAGGCAGGTCTGCTGTTTGCTGTGGAAAAGCAGGTAGAAAAGGGGAGCTAGAGCTGTCCTGTGTCCTTCTTAATGATATTAACCTGTAGAGAAGCCATGTTTATCATGCTTAAATATTCCCCCATTTCCCACGTGCTCTGACTGCTGCAAAGCTGGGCGCATTGGGGACTACCTGGCAGATGAACCTGGTCAGGACCCACAGATCACACGTGTCACTGTTCCTGAGGGGTTTGTGCTGTTCCCAGAACATGCCTGAACGTATGCACAGGTTTGCTGGAGACAGACGTTTGGGGGTGGCATTTCATCTCTACCTCTGCTTCTGTTTTACAAGAATCACTGTGTGGAGTGGTTGAGAAAAGTGAGAGTGAGGGTCAGATCCCTGTTGCTGAGGGGCCACACGCTTCCCCTTACCTTTCTCTTCCTCTCCTGTTACATTAAATATGTAATATCCTGGCTAATATCACCATATGCTTTGCAGAGCAGACACCAAGATCTGCTGTATGAAAGACCTCACAGCCAGGCAAGAGCAACAAGAGATCTCTCTGGCTCAATGGGGTTTGAAACCTTTCCTCTGCCGTGGCAGAAAACTGTTCCTCACAAACAGCAGAAAATTCCTCCTGCCCACACAACAGATTAACCCTGGGGGTTAGAGTTTGGGTTTATACTCCCTCAGGCTGGGGAGGAAATCCTGGGCTCCTTCCCATCCTTCGGTGTAAAGGGTATTTCTAGCATCCATCCCAGCATAAAAGGTAGGTGGCAGTAGCAGCAACCATATTTTGAAAGGAAAGGGCGAGTCCTGCACTGGAAGATAAAATGCATGGCCCTCATTCTAGAGGAAAAGGTCCAGAGTATGAAGAACTGGCACTGTTGAGGCTCCACCTCAAATACTGTCCTTGGTTTTGGGCTCCTCACTATAGGAGGGACATCGAGGTGCTGGAGCATGTCCAGAGAAGGGCAATGAAGCTGATGAGGGGTCTGAAACACGAGTCTGATGAGGAGAGGATGAGGGAGCTGGGGTTGTTCACCCTGGAGAAAAGGAGGTTGAGGGAGAACTTATCACTGTACTCCTGAAAGGAGGTTGTAGCGAGGGTGGGATCAGTCTCTTCTCCCAAGTAATAGGCAATAGGACAGGAGGAAATGGTCTCAAGCTGTGCCAGGAGAGGTTTAGGATACATATTAGGAAAAATTTCTTCACCGAAAGGGTTATCAAACATTAGAACAGGGTGCCCAGGGAAGTGGTGAAATCACCATCCCTGAAGGTATTTAAAAGACAGGTAGATGTGGTGGTGAGGGACATGGTTTAGTGATGGGTTTTGTCAGTGTTAGGTTGATGGTTGGGCTCAATGATCTGAAAGATCCTAGATGGTTCTATGGTTCTATGCTTATAAGGACCAAGAGCAGAGGTGCACTCTTCGTTCATGCTTGCCCATCGACCACTCAGGAATACTGCAACACCACATCTTGGGCAGAAAGGGGTACAAAGTTGCTCTGTGAAAGGCTCAGAGAAAAGGGATACCCCCAGCCCTCTTGGTGGCAGCATTTGTGTCCATCCACCCAACCCTATGCAGCCAACAGGAGAGATTTTTCAGATCTTTGGAAATAAAGGCTGGAGACTAAGTGTGACACGCAGAGGGAGGTACCAGCACACAGTGGCCAGTGGTGTCAATCAAAAAACCACGGATTTTAACTCCTGTTTCAAATGAGCTGGGTGTGACTCCAATGAGATTGAGTTGTGTGTGGATGTATATTTTTTTCCCTGGTGGTCTCACATGCGCTTTGACAGCTGAGCGTAACTTTCCACGCTGTCTTTTCCTGCGAGTCGCCTCCTCTGCCCAAACAAAGGGAAAAACACCTCCAAAAAGCACAAAGTGAAAGTGAAGAGGATCTGATTTCTGGGTGGGTTGTTAAGCAAACACGATTTGAGAGCATTTCTCTGTGATGCTTTTTCACATACGCAGGGAGCTTGGAACCTGTGTCATCCAAACAGTATTTGAAAGGCGATTCTGTATATTGTGCTGGTCAAAGGTGAGGAGCTGAAAGCCCTGGAGAGTTATAATACCTGTCTGCAAACAGACTCAGTTCAGACTTTCTCAGGCAAGGTCAGTACTATCCCAGAATATTTATGGGCTCATCTGGTGCCTAGATATTGTGAAAAATAGCACAAGAATTACTGTCCTTGTGGTGTTCACAGCTGACACTGCTAGAAAGCCAAAAATCGCAGGGGACTTGCTGTTTTTCCATCCCACCTTCCCAGAAAGTGCAGAAAAATCTTAATAATTCCCTGAAAAGAACCAAGATTCTCTGTCCTCCAACTGGCCCCTCTCAACTAAATTCTAAGGGATAAGAGAAGGACTGTAAGAGGAAGGACCAGACATGGATTTAGGTATGGGTATCCAGCCTGCCCTGTTCTTTGACACCACTGACTTTGGTAGGATTTTGCTCCTTGAAAGTATGACCCTGTTTCTCTGATCTCACTCCCCATTTGAAAGGTAACCAATCTTCAGGGGTGTAGTCAAAGCCACCCATTATAATCACTGGATTACAGCCGCCATTTCAATGGTACATTGCACTCTTTACTGTATTCTTAATGAAGAAGGCATATTTGTACTTCTACAGCTGAAAGTGAATCATGTACGAGCAGCCATCGAGCCTGAGTTTCTTTGTATTTCTTCACATCCACCCACGTGGAGCTGGATTTTAGCTGACAGAAATCAAAGGAAGTGGACACTGATTTATGCCACTGAGATCTGTCCCATTTGCCATAAACTTATCTGGACGCATCAAGTGGAAAGCTACGGTTTTTCCTTTACATCTATCACGAGGGGGAAGAAATCACTGAAACAATCAAAACCTGACTGTTTACACATGTTTTGTTTTATAAATGGGCTTGTATAGAAAGCTGCAGTGCTGTTGCACAGACAGCTCACATCAATCTCTTATCACAAATGCCATATGTCCTCATTTCCTCATCTGTGGTAAAATACAAGCAGCGGCGCTTCGATAATTAGGAAGCTGGAGGTAAAGCAGCCAGCAGCCAGCAGTAAGAAAGTGTACATGGGTGAAGGTTACACAACACAATACAGAGAAGTTTGGGTTTGAGCAGTGTCACTCGTTCACATAAATTTCCATTGTGTGACTGTCTGCGTGTTAACAAGCCAGTTCTTCCACGGAGGGGGATAATGGAGAAACTGGAAAGGTCTTAGAGGTGCCTGATCCTCCCCATTTGGGTTTCTCAGCCTTGCTTGGGCATTTACACTTCCCTTGAAAAGGACTCAAAATCTCACCTCAAAATGCAGTGAACTGACCTGCTCCTGTTTAAGTCCCTTTGATATGACCTGCAGACACATAGAGTTGGAGAAGAGCATCCAGGGATGGTCCTGCAGAAAGCCTTCTCATCAGACGGATGGCACAGTGGGGGATCCCCTGTTCCCCACATGGAGCTAATGTGGTTTCACCTGGGAAAAAGGAGCAGAAGGGTTCCACGAGACCACTCAGACATTTTTTGGCTTCTCCCTTACAAAAAAACTTGGACAACTGCCATCTGTGACCCTTGTTCAGCACTGGCAAGCCAAGCCAGTGTCACTCACTAACTTTTACCTTCACCCACGTGTTTCCATAAAGCTACTCTGGGATGGAAAAAAATTAACTGAGTGCATATAATTGGGACAACTCTGCTATTATGGCATGTCTGAATCCTTCCAACTTTTTATTTTTACTAAAAAGGAGACATTTCCTAAATTTCAGATCAGCCAGCAATGGTGAAATGCACTTTTGCCCAGCTTGGTGTGCTTTGTGTGTAAGGGGTATTTATTTAATCCATCTGAAACTACATGAGAAAGGAGAGAAATATCCCAGCAGCAAGATAAGATGATTATCTTCCTGGCAAACAATAGGAACATGGTCAAAATTAAAAACAATTTGATTGCAAATAGGAAGCCTAGTAAAGCAGTGGGACTAGAGGAAACATGACTAATTTTTTTTTTAGCTTGTCTGAACTCACACAGCAGAGCTTTGCGAGAGCCATAACTTTGAAATATAGATCTGTAGAAAACCCATGGGGGGAAGATGGCAACAATCCAACCACAATAGTACAATAGGGGCAAGTTAATGCAGCTGGTAGATCAGACCTAAATGGCTAAATAGCAACAGACAAAAGCTATTTTAGGTATAATTTGGTGGGGACCACAGTAAGTAAGATTTGGTGAGGAGTGGAGAAAGTGAAGGCTTTTTTCTTGACTTTTTTTTTTTTTTGGTTTCCATTCGTTTGCCATTCTCCATGGCATCACGTGGCCAAACCATGATGCCAGTGTCACCTGCAGGATAAGGACCAAGCTCTCTATATGAGCCTGTGGGCCAGGGCTTCACATCCTTGGACAAGGTTGGTTCCTCCTGTCTCCAGCAAAGAACCTTATTTTCTGCAGGGGAAGGAGAAGGTGGCTGCAGGACCTTCTGGACATCCCAAGGATGATGACCTTGGGATTTATCTTTGAGAGAAAATTCTAATACATGTGAAAACTATACAGAGGCCCTTATAAAGGCCTTTCCTTCTGATGATGGTTACCCAGCAAATGTGTTTATATGATTCCCAGAAAAAGTGCATACTAAACTACTGCTTCCTTAAAACAAAACTTAACACAAACCAACCTCTCTCCAGTGGGGATGTGAAGAAGAAGATACTGTCCAGGACAGCTCTTCCTCAGCATCCATGGCAAGACTCTAACGTCTTCCTCTGTCCCAGACAGTGCTCATATCTGCTGTAGATGTGCCGTCGAGCTGGGAAGACACTCAGACTCACTTACGTGCAGTTCTTCTTGTCCTTGTATCACAGCCTGATTGTCAGAAATGGGCTAGTGACTTTTGATTTAACCCAGGGAACAGTAACATTTGGATCTCTGGTTTTGAATGTCTAGGATGACTTGACTGTACCCTTCTATAAATGTGCTGTCTAGAATATTCTGTGCTTTTATTAGCATCGTTAGAGATGGGGCTCTGATATGAAGGCAGACACTACTCAAAACGCCCCGTGCGATAGGGAAGTGATTACATCCATTTTACAGCAGAAGAAATTCTGCTCTAGGTAGAGGGTTGAAATGATCCGTTCCAAGAACACAGGGAGAAGCATAGATCAAAACACAACAAAGACACAATGTTCCCAGGTCTAGTTGTGACCACAAAACCACAATGTCTTTTTTTTTGATTTAAAAGCCTTTTGAACTGACATTTTTAGTCAACTGAGGGTTGAAGCAAATCCTCAGGTAGCTCCATTGAAGCCATGTTGAATTACATCAGCCAAGGATATGAGTACACTTCACTGATATTAAGCTACTTCAGTTGCAGTTCTGCATTTCTGGTCCTATCTATACGAGTAGATACTTTTTCTGGTATTTTGAGGGCATAATATAAGTTAGGTGAGAGTGTGTTGCAAACCTACATCACAGCCATAAGCAGTAGCTGACACTAGATGCTAAACAGTATTTAAGCCACTTGGCAAACCTCCTACAGGTCCAGTAATTGTAGGTGGATGGGAGCTTGCAGAGGGTCATTAGGTTCCTGATGGAGGAAACACTGCTGAAAGGCAGAAGAGGAAATGACAGACTTAATGAATAGTGGTCACAAGCTGAACTACAAAGAGCAACTGGTCTGTATGTTTTCCTACAAGAAGGATCATAGCAGAACCAAGGCCAGATGGTCCCTGATGGCAAGACCCTGCCAAACTAGAAGACATGACAAATGACATCAGGGAAAGGTCTCTGACCAGTAAGATGAGTGACTGCATTTATGCAGGCAGTGAACTGAACTCAGAACAGGGCTGTGTCCTTTTGCTTCCACCACAGAAGAGAGTGCCAGGTCTTTTGCAGTTGAAACATCAAAGCATTGTCTCTGGAATGGGAGGTCTCAGTGCTAAAGGCAAGTTGCCACTGTTACCAATGGTTCAAAAAGCTGAAAGATAGATCTAGGTAGAGTATTGGAAACGCATGAAAAGAAAGAGGTGTTTCACACTGGTGGGCAGGATTTAGCATGCTACTCAAATCCAGATAAATGCGATTGTATTTGTCATAGTCAAAGAAACATTAGAGCACGAGTTTGGATACAGCAGGTCTGGTAACAGAATCACTGCAGTTGTCTCTGAGCAGTGCTGCACTGTATGTTGATCATGGAGGTTTTATGCTTCTATGAAAACAGCCAATGACGACATGATTCGAGATTCTAGAAAGGACTCAGAGGGAGACTCAGTAAAACATCAAATAACGATGTCAAACTTTTCATGTGTGACAAGATAAACGCAAAGGCATCATTCTCACAGAGACTTAAAAGAAGCACCAGTTGGAAGTTGCTTCCAAAATGAAAGAGGAAATTATTCAGGCCAATTTGTTACTTTAAACACATGAAACACCATCTGAATGAAGATGGTGGCATGTGTCATTAATGCACTTGGGCACAGATGCTTGTGAACATGGACACCAACGGATACATGTCAAAGGCTGAAATCAGTGATGTGATGACACAGCAACACTGGAGGCGAACTCTCTAGTGGATGAGAGCTTTGTTGTCCTGGGGAAAGGTCATCAAGTGTGAGCCTTTAACATAATCAAAACTTCTCAAAAGAATACACAGCCAATGTGCAATAGCCCCCTTCTACTTGATTGTTTACAGTGCTGCCCAGTGCTCAGCGGGACCTGCTGCTGCTGTACCTGCTGTTCCACGGGAGGATGTCACTCTTGAGGGAGACTTCTGGCTTCTCTTGCCTCAGTCCTTTATCACAGCCTGTTTCTCTCAAGAAGGAGAGGAGAGGAGAGGAGAGGAGAGGAGAGGAGAACCTTGGACCACCTCCAGTTGCTCCATCACAAAACTGGCTTGTCTTCCTGACAGATTTGTTCTGCATAAGCCATAAAACGAGAACTTACTGCAGCAGCGATGAGATGCAATTCTATAACTCTGTTATCCAAGATGGGTACAACAGACATTTCTGACTGTAACACTCAACTCCAGGAACAAACAAGAGACAATAAATGGCTTTAATGAGCAAAAAAGAAGAGGCAGAGCAGCAAGGGGAAGAGTACCGCTAAAGATTATTGAATCGGGAGTTGGGGTGTGTCCAAGACCTGGGGTCCCATGGGGTTCTCTCTGAGAAACAGAGATGCTGCTGTTCACATTGCAAGCAGAAATTGCTAGATGCTTTCTAGCCTGGTCCCTAGGTTTCCCCTAGGTCTGGATAGTCCATGCCTATCCAATTCTTTCATCACAGATCTCCTGTGCAACTTCATCAAAGTTCACAGACCTCCCTCCATGTCCCATGAATTAACTAACAACTTCAGGGCTCCAGGAAGGAAGCCATTTCTTGGAGGATACTTAAAAGAACAAAAATGATGGTGGAAGGCTTGTTTGCCTCCATACTGGCATGGAGATTGCTGGTATTGCAGTGCCTGTTGGCAAAGCTTCCCACAGAGGGAGAATGGAAAGCTGGAACACCATCTTGGAGTAAAGAGACAGGTGTCGGTGGAAAAAAAACACAAAGCTTTTGTTCTTCTTGACTGTTCATGTGAATGGAAAATCCAGGCAAGGAGACTGGAGAGCCCATGGCTCACAGTGCCAGGTCTCCTGGTTTCTAATTTT
Source organism: Scolopax mira (assembly GCA_004320125.1). Lineage (NCBI taxonomy): Eukaryota > Metazoa > Chordata > Aves > Charadriiformes > Scolopacidae > Scolopax > Scolopax mira. Next base: position 16,052 of record BJBW01004793.1, read on the forward strand.
GGAACAAAGTACTCCTCACAACTGCTTTTCCTAAACACCCCCGTTATGTGTATTTTCAGAGGATGATTTCACAAAGTCTCACAGGAGCAGGGACTGAGCAGCTGTACATGCAGAATCTAAGGAGGAGAAACTACTGTGTAAGGAAAAAACTATCATCCTTTATTATCAGGGTAGAAGGGATGCAATCAGCAGTATTTCAGAAAGCACTGGCTTGAGGCTGCAACAGGAGTGTCCTAAAAGAGTGCAAAGGAAATAAAACTGACCTGTGTGTTGGGTGTAAGGAGGTCTGGGTTCTGGGCCTGAGCAAACTATTCGTCCTTTATGGACCTCTGTTTTTCCTGATTGCTCTTGCTGCCTAGATGGTCACATTTAACAGTCTGTCCTGGTGTTCTTGCCACTGCTGCAATATTGGACACCTTGCATCCTTTATATCTGTGCAAACAGAAATCTGTCAGGGACTCACTTGCTTTTAAGTCCAGTTTTGTTTCCCCACCAGTATATCAAGATTCAAATCTTTTCTCTTTCTTTGCACTGGGGAGGTTTCTGTTCAGTGGAAGCCAGCCCTCCCTGCCAACAGGAAATAAACCCTTCTCAGGCAGTAAGGCACCTCTCTCTTGCACACCCATTAAATAAAGTCTCTTTAAGTTCCGATGCAAGTGGGTGGCTGTAAAGCAGCTATGAGTAAGCTACAAGAGGATGCCAATATTGCCAGACTTAATGTCAAACAAGACATTGTGGGGGAAACCTGACTGCAAACAAAAGTGAAGCCAACTGTGCTGTGTATCTATCTTTGTCCAAATGAAGGCAAACTGGATTTGTAAAATCCCTTCATTTCTAATATGATAAAGAGAGGTGTTGGCTTCTATGGCATAGGCCTACAACAGTGTTTTCCTTGGGTGTGAGCCAAAGTTTTGGCTTCACTTTTCTTTCACCAAACATGAGCCCTCTGAGATGAGTCACTGGTTCTTACAGCAGGCTACAGTCTGCTGAGCCAGGAAAGGAATTGGGAGACATGTGTCATGTGGGTCACAGAAGGAATTGGCATCACTTCCCACAGCGGGCCAGTGCAGATTGCATGCAGAGGACCTGCAGGCCTGAAGGAGATGGAAATACAGCCAGGATTCCCAACCCACTGGGGTTTGGGTACCCAAGTAATCTCTGATGGGCATCTAAGAGACCTTGTAGCTCTACCAAAAGCTCCACTTCAGCAATTCACATACTTAAATGAGCTGCAGCAATTAATTTCTGTAAACTTGACTCACCAGTCATTGCCAGCTCCTTGCTGCAACGTGTTCATCCTTTCCCCATCCTCTCCCACCCCAGGAGAGCCACTGGAGTTGCAACGGGAGCATATGGCTGGAGATCACTGCCAGGGAGCCAAGAAGGAGTTTGGGGAGGGTTTTTTTTTTTTTTTTTTCATTTCCTCTTATTATGAGAGCCATCAAATGAAAAATAAAAGGATCCTGAGGGACAATTTAATGAGTAAGGGATGTGTGATCACTGGTGTCCAATGTCAACTTACGGAAACTATAGAATGAGGGAAGTCTTTCCACTTTGGCCGCTGCTGTCAGTGCTGGGAGTCAAAAAACATTAATTATTGCTAATCTATAGCTCCCCTTTTGTGAGTCAACAGGTGTGAGAGCTATCTGCAAAGCTCGTTGGCAAGCAGGGGTGCATCCATGTCACAACCTTGGCACTTGGAGGTTAAATACTAATTAATATTAACAGAGAAAGCTGTGTGAGCGGTGTTCCTTGCAGAGGATTTCACCATGGCGGCACAAATGGGGCAGCGCTTCTGCGTGAGGTGGCTCCCAGCTGTGTGGAAGATAAAGTGATTATTTATTATTAAAGTGATTATTATTATTATTAAAGGTTAAAAAAACACCAAACAAACCACATATTCAGCAGTCACTGTGACTGGCCTGGGCAGGGTGAGGGGCTGCCACGGAAAGGTGCGAGGACCCCGAGGGAAAGGGGCCTTTAACCCCCCCCGCCTCCTCCCACACAGGCCCCACCGAGGGCTCGCTCCGGTCCCGCCGCCCTCCCGTGAAGCCTGAGGGGACTGACCCGCCCGTCCCCCGGGCCCGCAGAGAGGCGGAGGGGGCGGCCACAGGCAGCCGGAGGCGGGATGGCTCCTCCCCGGCGGGGCGGGCTGAGGGGAAGCGGGGCGGTGAGGCGCGAACGGGGCGGGCTGAGGGGAGCGGGCCTGAGGGAGAACGGTGCCGGGACAGGCTGAGGGGGCTGGACCGAGGGAAAACGGAGCCGGGCCGGGCTGGGCTGAGGGAGGACAGAGCCGAGCCGAGCCGGGCCGGGTGAGGCGAGACTGGCCCCATCGAGGCAGTATGTCGGGGGCGGCGAGAACATCCATCTGCCTGTTGCGCTGCGACCTACGCGCCCACGATAACCAGGTAGGGCCCGTCCCTCCGTCCCGCCGGATATTTCTGTAGAGACAACCCCGCTTTTGGGTAGGCTGGGGGGGGGGTGCGCGCTGCATCCCGCCCCCGAGAGCTGCCATGGCCCTCTCTGTGTTCCCAGGTGCTCCACTGGGCTCAGGACAACGCAGATTTCGTTGTTCCCCTCTACTGCTTCGACCCGCGGCACTACCTGGGCACCCATTGCTACGGCTTCCCAAAGACGGGGCCCCACCGGCTCAGGTTTTTGCTGGAAAGCGTGAAGGATCTAAGGGAAACGCTCAAGAAAAAAGGAAGGTAGTTGAGAAAGCATGGTTCAAATAACATGTCTGCTTTTATTTTCTTTCTCTTTTTCAATACGTGTTTGGGGCAGTGAGTCAAATCAGGTCAGATGCTCTGGGCTCTGATGATGGCTTCTTAAAGAGCCACGGCCCTTTTGTTATATACCAGAAGGTCCAATATGTAACCCCTATTCACATGACCTACCATGGCATCTGCAAGGGAGCACAGAGCCCTCCAGGCTGTGTGTTGTGTGGGGTGTTGCTTTCTTGAACTCAGGTACCACGCATGGGCATCAGCCTTGAGCTCTTTGCCCAGCATCCTGACAATTGGAGATATGAACAATGGATTTCTTTGATGTAGGCAATGACAGTAGCCACTGTGGCATCTTCTTTGTTCCTAGTGAGTTTTCCTTCGCTGTCTAGTTTCCCTAGATAGACCAATATGGATCCTGGCTTGTGAGACTGGAGAGTTAACTTTACTCATACCCTGTCCCACTAAACCCAATCTCTTTGATAGGCTACACTGTGGGAAGGGAGTCTTCAGGGATTCCTCCTTTAGAAATCATAACTGGGGTAGACCAGGGCCTGAAGGTCTACATGCTGAAGAATCCCTTTACCATACAACATCTGTCTTCACTCAGCAGAAGATGCATCAGCCAGCCTGTCTTCTCCCAGAGCAGCATAACTGGTTGTAGAAGCAAGAGGAATGGTTCTGGGTTTGTAGTGCTGTGTGGACTGTGCAGGTGGTGAATGTTGCAGGAGACTGAAGGACCTAATTGGTGGGTACCTGCACCCACACCCTGCAGTGAACAGATTCAGAGCTGCTTGGATGCTGCTGTGAGGTTGTCAGTAGGTGATAAGAGACTGGTCTTCTGCAGTGAGGCATGCGGTTGTGAAGAGCCATGCTGAGACCATTTCCATAACCATGAAGTATCTCCTTAATGCAGTGGTAGTCAGAAATCTCCGCATCCAATCTGTGGTGTTCCCTGTGGGCAGCTTGGTCTCTGCTTTTCTGTGGGAAGTAAGAGGAACAGCTTTCTCAACAGCATCCCTTGCTCCTGCCTTCCTCAGGCCCAGCCCAGCTTTGAAGAAACTTCTCAGTTATGCTCTAAATTGTTCTGGCAAAAACACTTTATTACCCCTTCAAGGACTTCTTCTGCAGCACCAGACTCTGTTAGATGATGCAGTGCTTTTGTGTGTGTGTGTGACAGTGAGAGAGTTAAAGGGACAAAGTCACATATGAGGCTCCTTGCAGAACTTTGCACACATCTCTGACCAAATGTCTCACCACAGCTTCTCTCTTGGTCTGGTGCCCCAGGTACATAGCTGGACAGTTGGTGAGGTTGCAAGGTGGGAGAGAAGTTTAGTTGACTCTGTTACAAACACAGAGCATTCAGAGGAAAGAATTTCTCTGAATTCTCCCACATGAAAGTGGAGGGGGGTCTGCCCACAAGCCACCACGACCTGTGAAGGGGATTGAAAGAGGAATCAGTTCTTGAATCTCAGCCTCAGTGGGTGAGGATGAACGGATCTGACAGATTTACTTTTAGGTAACAGCCTGGCTTTCTGCCCAGTCGTCCTTTTGAAGGCATCCCGGGTGGTAGGAATGTGTTTGACACAAACTCATCCCCAGAGGCTTACGGACTGTGTTCAGTGGGTCCTAAAAAACGCAGGCTAGTCAAATCCTGTCTGCCTGCCTCCACATGCTGTCTGTGCTCTGTAGAGAACTAGTACTTGGGTGCCTGGGCCAGAACTAGGACCTTCTGTACACATAAATAACAACATCAAACGTAATTCAGGCCAATATTTTGTGTTTGCAGTACCCTGGTTGTGAGGAAGGGGAAGCCAGAAGATGTGGTCCATGATCTGATTACTCGGCTGGGCTCTGTCAGCACTGTGGCTTTCCATGAGGAGGTAACAGAAATATTTGAGTGACATTGTAAAAAGATACAAATTGGGTTGTGGAGGTTTCTCCTGCAATCAAATGGTGATGCAGACCCTGCGTGTTCAGAGCTTTTCTTGTCTGTGGGATTGTAAGCACTGGGGAGGTTGGCCGGCTCCTGGGATGGGGAAGGTGTCTGTGTGGGAGCCACTGCTGGATGACAGCAGCTGTTTGTGATTGATCACTTGCAAGTGCTGTGTCTTGAGGAAGAGGAGGTTCTGACAACTGGCATTTTAGGTCAGCTGAGTCTGTTTCTCCTCCTGTTTGCATCAAACTGTCTTTTCCTTGCACTTTCCTTGCACAGGGAGATTGCTGCCAGGGGGATTGTTCTACTGAGTATAGAAAAAGCCCACAGTGAGTTGACAGCACCCATATTTAGGCTGTTGCCCACCAGTGTGTTGAAGAATGGAACACAAGTCCAGTCCTGAACTGCCTATGGGACTGGCATGTCACTGGCCTGAGCTAAGTGGTTTGATCCAGAGCCTGCTGAATTCAATGGAGGACTGTGAATCCAAACCACTGGGCTGGAGGCTTTATGTACATGCACATACGTATGTATATATGTAGGTGCACTCAGTATTAGCAGGGTTGACAACTGACACATCCCACAGGGCCTTAATCCATGCAGCACTAAGAACAACCACAGAGAATCAGACAAAGGGCCTCATCGAACTCCATAGCCTTTTTCCTGACAGTGACCAATAACAGATGCCCAGGGAAGGCCACAGAAACAGGAAATATCTGTAAAGATATTTCTCCTGAATACTTTCCCAGCCTCCAGGAACCTGTCTGTGGCTAAAGAACTTCTTGAAACAGCTATGCTATCCTGATACTCAGTAACCCTCAGTGGATTTCTTGTCCAGTCACCTTTTCAGTCCTTCCAAACTTAAAAGATCTGCAACTCCTATATCAAGGAGTTCCTTATTCTGACCTTGGCACTACTAATGGAAAGTGAAACAGTTGGGTTTGGCAGAGAGGGAAATACTTTGAGATTGTCTGTCTGTGAGCACCTCTCTCTAAAGGGATGAAGCTAAATGGGGAGATGAGGGAGGAGAGCAAGACCAGGGTCTGTGTGTGTGTAGGACCCGAGGCTGTGCAGCCATGGCCTCACTGCAGTTTGATCTCCCCAGGCCACGCAGGAGGAGCTGGATGTGGAGAAGGGGCTGTGCCAGGTGTGTAGTCAGCACGGGGTGAAGATCCAGACATTCTGGGCATCCACGCTGTATCATCGGGACGACCTTCCCTTCAGGCCCATCTCCAGGTGGGCTGCTCCACGGTGTCACTCTCTCTTCCACAGTCCCATTTGCTTCTCACTCCACTCAACTGCACAGGAGGGATCTTGGTCATTTGGTCTCACAGGGAAGGGACCCATTAACCCGTCTGCATTAAGGAACAGTGCTGTTGTGCTCATACACATCAAGGAGAGGGGGCATGTTCATCCCTCTACTAAGAAGATTTTAGTTTCAATATACATAAAGCCAAAGGGTTTGTTTGACCATTTGTTGAGCAACTGATTTCTCTCTGCCCTTCCACCAGCATAGTTTGGATACTTGGTCTGTGGTGCCCAGAGTCCTTGAGACATTTGGGCTGAGTTGCTCCATTTCCCCTTCTGGCTAAATGCAGCCACCTGTGACAGTAGCTCTTTGTGTGTGGACTCTTCACAGCTCCCTCAATAGTCACTTGAAAGCTGATGGAGTTGAGTGATTCATGGTATTCTATAGAAAATGTATAAAATAAGGCAGAAGACTTGGGGCCATTAAAATGCCTGTTTCTCTCCATTGACTGAAAAGGAAGCAGGAAGTTGCAAATTTTTACACTGAAGCCAGCCTTGTGGGTAATCAGAAGTTAGGTGAGATAAATCTGACCCTCATTAGGACACACCTTAAATTGAAAAGGCATTCTTTGCATCAGAAGCAGAAAGAAATTGACTGAAGGACCGAACTCCTGATTGCTGCTAGCCCTGGGGGCATCTACCTCTGTTGTGCCAGGCTGTACAAACATGCATCACAAATAGGTGCTCTGCCCACAGGAGAGCACAGCCTGGAAAGCTAATGGAAGCTCTGTGGTGCTGTGAAGGGTCCAGGGTAGACATCCTATGGAGATCTGGAGTACTGTGTCCAGTTGTGGGCTCCCCAGTTCAAGAAGGACAGGGAACTGCTGGAGAGGGGACAGCAGAGGGCTACAAAGATGACGAGGAGCCTTATGAGGAAAGGCTGAGGGACTTGGGTCTTTTTAGTCTGGAGAAGACTGAGGGGAGATCTGATCAACACCTGTAAACACTTAAAGGGTGGGTGTCAGGAGGATGGGGCCAATCTTTTTTTCAGTGGTGCCAGTGACAGGATAAGAGGTAACGGGCACAAACCTGAACGTAGGAAGTTCCATCTAAACATGAGGAAGAACTTCTTTACTATGAGGGTGGCAGAGCCCTGTAACAGGCTGCCCAGAGAGGTGGTGGAACCTCCATCTCTGGAGACATTCAAAACCCACCTGGACACGTTCCTGTGCAACCTGCTCTGGGTGGACCTGCTCTGGCAGGGGGATTGGACCAGGTGATCTCCAGAGGTCCCTTCCAACTCCGTGTCATTCTGTGGTTCTGTCATCTGACTGCACTGTGTGTAATCTGTGCAGGTTGCCTGATGTCTACACCCATTTCCGAAAAGTGGTGGAATCTGAGGTGAAGGTCCGGCCGACCCTGCACATGGCAGATCAGATGAAGCCTCTGGCTCCAGGGGTAGAGGAAGGGTGTATCCCTACAATGGAGGACTTGGGACAGAAAGGTAAGAAAACTTAATTTGGCAGTTGCTCCCATGAAATCCTGCTTAGAGATGTCTCTTACTGAGAATTAAAAGATGGAGGCCTCCCAAAGGCAGCAGTTCCCTTCAAACTGTAACTAACCCTCTGTTCACTCATTCAGTGAATGATGGTAAATTCCCTGTGTGGAGGAGCTGCCCTGCAGCTGGGTAGACACATCCTCTTGGTCATTTTTAATATGCTTGATGTGGTCCTTGTTTTACAGGAAGACTAGGGCACAATCTTTTAAGTCCCCAAAGCAGGTATCTCTAGGACTGAACATCCTTAGATTTTAAGCTCCCTACTTTTTGAGATGCTTTCCAAGGGGGTAATAAGGTGATGTTTTATTCTGTGGCAGATCTTGTGACTGATCCACGAACAGCCTTCCCCTGCAGTGGAGGAGAGACCCAGGCTTTAATGAGACTGCAGTATTATTTTTGGGACACGGTAACTCATACATTTCCTTGTCTACATCCTCCCCCTTGTACACACGGCTGTGCAAGTGGGTGAGGCTGCAATTTCACTTCCTAATAATATTTCCTTAGTGCCTGTATAACACTTTACAAAGGAGGGAATTAGCATTATTTCAGTTTTTCAGAGAGACAAAGTAAATCAAAAAGAAGTCATCCAGGAACTGGGAACGTAAGCCAAATACTTAGGAACCTAGTCTAGTGGCCATCCCTCTTAAGTCTTTTTTTCCATCGGCTTTTGGGAATTGGGACAATTTTTTATCTCCTTTACCTTGATTTTTCCATTTCTACTTTCCTGAACTATGTTATCAGCAATGTTGTCCCTCCATTTTGGAGGTGTGACTAGTGGCCTAAAGGACTGCAATTACAATCGGGGTGAGGAAAAACTGACAGGGTAAAAGAGAGAAAACTCATGGGTTGAGATAAAGACAGTTTAATAGGTAAAGCAAAATAAGGAATTCTTTCAATACTTCCCATCAGCGGGCAGATGCTCAGCTATCACCAGGAAAGCAGGTCTCCATCATGCATAATGGTTACTTGGGAAGACAAATGCCATCACTGCCAGCATTCCCCTTTTCCCCCTCCTTCCCCAGTTTTTATCCCTTAGCATGACATCATATGGTGTGGGATATCCCTGTGGTCAGTTGAAGGTCAGTTGCCCTGGCTGTGTCCCCTCCCAGCTTCTTGCTCACCCCCAGCCCACTCACTGGTGGGGCATTCTGAGGAGCAGAAAGGGCCTTGATGCTGTGTAAGCCCAGCTGGACAATAACTCAAACATCCCTGTGTTATCAACACTGTTTTCATCACAAATCCAAAACTTATTACCACAAGGTACTATAAAGAAAATGAACTCTCTCTTCCTACTCTGTAAGTTCAGGACTCCTAGCTCTGGAGTCCTCAACACAGGAAGGACATGGATCTGTTGGAAAGGGTTCAGAGGAGGGTCACGAAAATGATCAGAGGGCTGGAACACCTCTCCTGTGAAGAGAGGCTGAGAGAGTTTGGGTTGTTCAGCCTGGAGAAGGCTCCAGGGAGACCTTATATCGGCCTTCCAGTACCTGAGGAGGGCTACAGAAGAGATGGAGTGGGACTCTTTGTCAGGGAGTGTAGCAACAGGACAAAGGGTAGTAGTTTTAAATTGAAAGAGGGAAGATTGAGATTAGATACTAGAAAGAAATTCTTTACAGTGAGGGTGGTGAACAGGTTGCCCAGAACAGTGGAACAGGTTGCCCAGAGAAGCTGTGGATGCCCCATCCCTGGAGGTGTTCAAGGCCAGGCTGGATGGGGCTTTGAACAACCTGATCTGGTGAGAGGTGTTCCTGCCCAGGGCAGGGGATTGGAACTGGATGATCTTTAAGGTCCCTTCCATCTGTAACCATTCTGTGATTCCCTGGTGAGCCAGGCAGCTCTTTAGCAGTTGTAACCTTGTGGGTAAGGGGATCAGGGAGAGAGCAGGTTTCCCCATGTCCTCTGTGTTATCAATGGAGATCCTGGAGAATGGAAGATTTGCACCCTGCTGTAAATGTGGGTGGCCCAGAAACAGCAGTGGTCAGGATTCTGCAGCTGAGCGTGTGGTGCTGTCAGACACTGTGGTTCTCAAACCCAGAGAAGCAGCCACAAAGGAACTGGCCCCTGGGTCTCAACTGGTGCTTGTCAGTGGGTTATTGATGCAGAGTCAGGCAGGTATGGGCAGGGAGCAGCACAGCCAGGTTCCTAGTGCCTCTAGAAAGAAACGTGCTCAGGTTGAAGTGGGGAACGTAGCTAGTGACGTGTGTCCCAGAGCTACAACGAAAATTGCTGGCCTGATTAATTTCTGCACATTGGAGGCAGTAATTTGGCAGCTCTGTAATCCTTGTGTACAGCCATGAGAGGGAGCCCAGCCCTGCCGGGTTGCTGTAGCTCCAGTATGAAAGAAAACCTTTAGCAGGTTGAGTATAAAGTATTAAAGCCTTTTTGTTCTTTTGCTGGCACAGAACCTGGTTGCATCTTACAAGGAGACTCGTAATGGACTGGTGGGAATGGATTACTCAACGAAATTTGCACCATGGTAGAAATTTTTGTTGTGAGACTGGATGCTCCTTCTCTGCTCCCATCCCAAACTGACATTACCCATCTGCTGAATGCTCACTGGGAATGGGGAGGGGACGTGGGGTGATTCCTTTTGCCCCTTTTTGTTAGAGTTCATCAGCCTCAGAGCTTCTCTTTATTGTGCTTCCAGGTAGTGATTCCCTGGGAATTAGGAATTGCTGAAGCATAGCAGTGTGGTGCCGAGAGCCCAGCGTGCTGGGAGCACTGGAGAGACCCCCCTGATCTTTTTGGCTTTGTGCTGGTTTGTGTATGGGGGTGGTTGAGAGCAGCCAGGGCAGCAGTGGAACTTCTGTGTGATGATAGGGCTGTAGCAGAACTCGGTCCAGTCCTGTTTTGCTGAATACTGTGGGGCAGGTCACCTCACCTGATGGCCATTCCATTTTTCTGTGAGGTGAAGAGACACTTCTGATTATTCCTACTGCAAAAGGATCTCTTGTTTAGGTAAATATGGTGACTTCTAATTAGGGGCTTTAGTCTGTGGTGCTGAAAGGGCAGAGTTAATTCCAGACTGAAACTGCAACAGCAGAACCCAGTTCGGCCTAATGCTGCAGACATCAGGAGTGTTTTCCCCACAGAATTGCAACAATTTTCTGAGGCTGTTACAGGTCAGGATTTCTTATTTTCAACTGGCTTTGTGCTTTAATAGTTGCAGTGGATGGCTCCACCTGGTGGCACTTCAGGATGCCAGGACCACTGCCACTGCACAAGTTTCTTATTTGTGGGCTCCACTCAAGTTTTTCCATGCTGGCCCAGAGCAGACAGTCCTGATCTGCCTGCCCAAAGGGTTCCTCTGTCAGATGATCAAAATCAGACCAGTTCAGATGGCAGCCAGTCATTCACATCTCATACTGGCCATTTCTAAGTGTTAAGAGCTCGTCAACGATTAAGGAAAAACTCTTCAGGCCCTTTTTTCCTGTTTTCCAAAATTCATCAGGACATCAAAAGTTTCCATAAGCCCTAGTGGGAAATTGCAGTAAAATACATTTCTAGGAAAATCAAGGTAAAAGTTGTTCCTTATCACTCTTTGTGATGGGGTTTGGAGTCAATGAGCTCTTTCCTGTCTTGCTCAATCCTGATTTGGAAAAAAGGGAAGGAGCCTAGTGGGTTGAAATGACAGAGCTGGGATTGATTCCCTGGTTTTCCTGCTCTGCCTGAGATTTTCACCAAGTCATTTGCCTTCTGTGCTTGCTCAAATATGACACTGAGGTACTGCAGGAGAAGGAGCCCCGGGTATAGGATAAATAGGCCTGTAATAAAAGGGGAGGCTATTGAGAAGGTGGGACTTTCATGTAAAGTTTGACAACTGAGATCCATTTCTGGGTTTGTCATTGTTGCTTTAGGTCATCAGCAGAGTAAGTCTTTTAGGTAAAACTTGTGTAAAATGATTTATCTCAGTAGGTTGGAGACTCCTGTCACAGTCATACGCTGGGAAGGGGAGGGATTGTGATTCTCAGACTGAACAGTTGCAGGGAAGTCACACAACTTGTCTAAAGCTGTTTGTGACAACTGCAAATGGAGAAAAAGTTTCCAGGCAACAGCTGGAAGCACAAAGCTGCTCTCTCTGCGCAGACATCGAGCTCTCAGTCCCCCATTGTGTTCAGGACATCATTCTTCTCCTTTCAGGCTGGCTCTGGGCTGCATTTCACCTCGATACATCTATGAGCAGATTCAGAAATATGAAAAAGAGAGAACTGCAAATCAGAGCACATACTGGTACGTCCCTGCATGATGACCGTGGCTTGTTTTCTCTCAAAAGGAAATGGGCATCTCACGCACAGGAGAGAGTGGTTTGTTAACTTTCTGCTTAATTAATGTTTGTTTTTCCTGTGCCTGATGTCTGGTTCCTCTGGGCTGCATTGCAGTTTGCTTTCTGTATGGATTTATTAGTCTGCCTTTGACATCCAGAGGCTTTAGGCACTTCATAAGTAAGGATTATTAATGCTAGTTTTCATCGTTATTGCTGGAAAATAGTGGGTTGTGATTTTTAAAACTGATTTCTGGAAACCAGCACCATCCCTCTCTGTGCTGTTACTATGGGCTGGATGAGAAGGAAGAAGAATGATTTACAAATAAAGCCAGAAGGTTTCTCACACCAGGGATACGAGCAGGGTTTCACCCAAAAGGCTCAGCGACCGTGTCACTTGTACCAATCACATGGTGGTTGAGGTCAGTGTATCCATCCCTGGGCTGACCTTGAACTTACTCGTGCTCCCTGATCTGCCCCAATTGGAGCCTGGGAGGGAGCTCTCCTGGAGATGCAGGTTCATGTGAGAGCCTGGCCTAACACTCGACCTGGATGGGGAAAAAAATCCAAGCAAGGAAGTCTGTGCAAACTGTAGAACTTTGTTGCAATGTGTCAAACAGCGCAGTGATTGGTGAAGAACAGGCAGAACATTGCCCACTGTTCTGGCCAAAATACTCAATTGCATGAAAATTCAAATGACAGATAAAATAGTGACCTATTGCCTGTTGAAGTACACCCCTTTTTTTTTTTTTCCCCCTGAAGATAATTAAGAGAGAAAGGATTTCAAGAAATGGACATAGTCGTGTTTTTCTGTCTAATAGTCAGCCAAGCTACCTGCAGCTGGAGTGCCATGGTGATCTGAGCAGTTTGAAGTGATATATAATTATAAAAAACTTGAGCTAAGCAGAATATTTCCAATATTCCAGAGAGCTGAAGGAGATCTCAGAGGCTGAAGTGCAGTCATTGTATAAGAGACTCTTTTTCTGTAAAAATTCTTATATAAAAGTGTATTTTCTGTAGGCCTAGCACCTGATCTCATGAGCTAGGCCACTGTAAAGCCAGTTTTGAAAGGTGCCTTTAAGCCCTTCACAACACATGCAGCTTTTAGGAATGTGCTGACTTGCTCTCTCATGTGGAAACACGAAGCTGAATCGGGTCCTCACCCTGCTCTTTGGAGAGTCACATCCCAGTGGGGAGAGATGAGAAACAGGGTTCCTGAAACTCTGCTTTGGGACTTTAGGAAAGTGATTCACACAAAGTTTGCTTTCACCATAGTCATCTGGGTGCAAGCTGGACACGTGGGCTTGGGGCCAGAACTGGTGTCACGGGAAGGAATGTGAAATTGCTCTTTGTGAATAAACCTCACGGTGTGTGGAAGGCAAATCCTAATTCAGTCATTTTATTTGGCCCCCAGTGAAATGCAGACATGACTTTGTGTTTTAGGGTCCTGTTTGAACTGTTGTGGCGGGATTACTTCCGATTTGTGGCCTTGAAGTATGGCCAAAGGATTTTCTCATTAAAAGGTGTGTATGGATCACTATATTTGGAGAAGAAAGGTACAGCCTTACGACCGGGAACGTAAGGGAAGAGGCTGTTGGACTTGTATTGTACAAATGTTCTGCTCTTAGCTCTTTTGTCACCCCTGGGCTGTTGCTGGGGGATCTTACTGTTAATGCAGAAGTGCTTTAACACCATAGTGCTAAATACAGTGTAAATACTGAGACTTTTGTCCAAATCTGATTAGATATGGGGATTATTATTAAGACATCAGTGGGAAACAGCAGCACAATAAAAGTAAAGATGCTGTTTCCGGAGACACTTCGCCTTTGGACAGAATCCAGGCTTTGGGCTTGCCCAGGTTCACCAGAGAATCTGGGACAGAGCAGGAACTGACCCAGCAGTGTGAATCCCAGGAACACCAGATATTCTTTCTGCCTGTGTGGCTCTTTTGGATGCCCTGTGGCATCTCAGATGGTGCTGGATGCACCAGAGCCCATCTCTGGCCGTTTATGAGGTGTGAGTCATGTTTTAAGTTTAAAAAAATAAAAAAGCAGCAAAAACCAAAACAAATTGATCAAAATCTGTTAGAGCTTGAGCACCCTCCTTGTGCACAAGACACCCCTTTGCAAGGCTTGGAAGGAGGAACAGATCATCTCTAAAGTTTTGCAGAAGGAACGTGGCTTGTTTGTAATACCACTGAGAGGGTTAGCTCATCCTAACCCCTTGTGTCCACCACGGTGCCTCTGGCTGTCATTGTTTTATTAATAACTGCCTGCATCTGCATTTGCCTTCATTAACAGTTCATTTTGTTTCCTCAATAGGGCTTCAAAGTAAAGAAGTCTCCTGGAAAAAGGACCTTCATCTCTTTGACTGTTGGAAAGGTCAGTAGAAACCACAAGTTTGGCTAAGTGTGCTTTTGGTATCGGTGAAATATGCACCTCTGTGTTTTTCTTCACATTAATGACACGTGTGTCCACTTGCACAGGTGCAAATGAATCTTTTTCTTAGCAAAAAGCATATTTTTCTCTGCTTTTTAGGTGTTAATCCTTGGGGACTTATCCAGGATGCCCCTCTCTGCTTTTAGTCCCCTGTCAAGAATCTTCCTCTTCTTGGTCCATCTTACTAACGTGTGTGTGTGTTTATTTTGCTCTGTGAAATCCCCTGCAGTCCACGTGTTTTTCCAGCTTGAGATTTTTCTGTGCCTTTTTTTTTTTTCTAGCCAGATATCTCCTCATTTCAATTTTCAGTATCGTTGCCCGTTTAACTTCCAGCGGATCTTCCACCAACTGAAACCTCACTGAGATCTCTCCCTGCTGCTCTACACTGGCACTCTCTTTCCTGCTTGGGTGGCTGGGAATGCGTGAACACAGGTTGGTTTATGCTCCCAAAATGTCATCGTATCCCAGCGTTGTCTTTTGTCCCTGCAGAGGGCAAAACAGGGGTTCCTTTTGTGGATGCCAACATGCGAGAGCTGGCTGCCACCGGCTTCATGTCTAACAGAGGGAGGCAGAACGTGGCCAGCTTTCTCACCAAGGACCTGGGTCTGGACTGGAGGATGGGGGCAGAATGGTTCGAATACCTGCTGGTAAGGCTGAACCCTTTGTGCATCTGGAGTTGTTTGTCCTCCCTGCATCAGGGGGACAGACAGAGGGACAGCTCTGCCTAATAAGGGAGGATGCAGAAGACCATCAGTGATTTTGAGGCTGATAGAAGTGCACATCTCTGCTGCTTGCATGGTATGTGCTTCCCAAAGCTCACGTAAGAGAAGGGAATCCATCAACCAACATGTAGCTAGGTGGTCTGCAATGACACTTTTGATCCTCTTTGTAGGATTTTAGCCAGAGATCTGTCACACTCGAGAAAAATTTCAAACATAAATTATGTTAACATTGCTCTGATCTGCTCACCCCAGAGGCTGGGGAGGAGGACAGTCCAGAAATAGAAGATAAAAAGAAATGGCCACTGAAGCCAGTGTTGGCACAGTGTCTTTGCATTGATCTCCATGGACAGGGAGCTCATCTAGTCAAGAACAGGCGAGCACAGACAATAGCTGGATCAGCTTCCAGAGAGTCCCACCCCACCTGGAGGCATCCTTCGCTCTGGTGAGTCCCAGGCCTCCCTGCCAACTGTTTCTCGTATGCCACTCAGCAGCCACGCAAGCACAGTTCAATAGCTGGGTTGCTCCTCCATCCTCAGTCCCTGCAGCTTCTTCCTAGGAAGGTCTGAGCAGTGCAGAGGCACAGGCTCTGTACAGCCCCGTGTGTCTTCTCTTGGTTGCCATTATCTCTGGTGACACTGATGGTGAGACGCTCCGTGGCACCATGCTGAGTGCTGAAAATGGGGGCTGAGGAGGTAAATCTGCATTTGTTCTTCACCAGACAGAAAAGGACTAACATCAGCCTCACGGTAAAGATCTTGTCTGTAGGATACAAAAGGTAATGAGGAAACTCACTATGATGGATGGAGATGCAGAGAAAGCCCAGTTGTCCCACCATTATCCGCAACTAAAAGAGCCTTTTTTATGAATAATTTTTTTTGTTCTTCCTCGGTGCTGGGCTCTGACATGGCTTTGGCTGCAGAGACCTGCAGGAAGATTTGGGTGCTCTTCCCATTGCTGGGACTTAGCCCAGTGCTGTCAGCAGTGATGGGCTGGAACAGGGACATGGTGCAGGACTTCTGCAGGACCCTCCAGAAAATGGTGCTTTTCCACATGAGAGCCCCCAGCATGTGGCAGCAGAGAACTGTATCGGAAAACTTAAATCCTCCATACCCCATGGAATTTGGAATGGAAAGTCTTACCTTGAGCGCACGAATTGTGCAGTTCCAGTGGTTGGTATAAGAGAGCTGATACCTTGCGTGCCCTCAGCTTTGCAGCAGTGAATTGCCAAGCAAGGGCTGCGTTTCTGACTCCTGCAGGCTGAGGGCATGGTGTGTGACACGTGTTGGCCCTCCAGAAGAACAGTACAGCACTTGTAAACGTGCAGACACGTCTGTGCCTGCCTGTCCTGCAGAGTGAACCACTAGGACTGTTTTGAATGTTTTGTAGTACCTGGCTTTCGATGGCATCTGTCAGCTACAGCTTCCAGAGCAGTTACAAAGATGACTTCATTTGACAGAGAGGGCAGTTTGCTTCACGTCCAGGCAAGCCTTGTGCTCAGAGTCACCAGCTGATTGAGAGTCAAGAATTGAGGCTTGGCTCTGACGGGCAGGCAGCATTGCCTTCCTCAGGTAGGAGCTTGGTTGAGGTTGACTTGGCAGCCAGACCCAGTGGGCCACAGAAGATTCCGGGTCTTATCCTCCCAAGTGAGGAAGACCTGAAAGGTCTCACACTACAAAGCTGCTCCCTGGGTTTATTCATACGGCCATGAGTGTTACCAGGGAGGATTTGGCACTCTGCACTAGCCCTTTCAGCTCGGGAAGCCCCAGAGGCTGTAGGTTATAGACAACCACTGTAGGTTGGTGTGGTACAGCCTGATCCTTCTGTCGATCACCCTGTCCCCAGCTTTGCAGAGAAAGGGGAAGGGACTTGGCAGAGCCCATTCCCCCAAGCTTTCTGCCATCTGGGTGCATTGAGCTCCCCACTTTAAGGAGATTTTGGAAACATCACCGTGTGGAAGGGTTGATGATGTGCAGCCTACTGAAGCAAAGCATTTCACTGCGAGTTGAAGCCCATCACCTGATGAAGGTCGAGTACAACAGGGGAAAAAAATGCAGTGTTTGTATTGATTCATCCACTCTGTGTGGTCTGTCCTACAGGCTGAGTTAGACTTTTCTCCAGTCTGCCCAACACGATCTCCAGAAGTGATTTTTGTTTCCCTGCGGTCTCTGGGTTACTGGTTGGGAAGAATTTTCATGTTGGAAACATACTGAACTACTGGTTCTTGGAATGTGAGTGCTGAAAAGCTAGGGCTGGTTGTCATGAAGTCTGCCAGATCTGGCAGAAAGAGGGATTTTTTTTTTTTTAATTTCCTTTTTTTAAAAAAAAGGAAACTGAGGAAGAGAGGGACTTTTCTTGGACTCTTATCCATCTCGTTGACCTAAGAACCACGCAGTGAAGTACTCTGGGAAGCTGATCCCAGCTGTACAACACAGCCATGCAGCGTGGTCCTCTCCTGAGCCGGATGGGAGAGCTCTGACTACCCCAGTGTGGCCAGATTGAGTCCCAGGCAAGGAATTCTCCCAGTAAATAAGGGCTGGATGGGCAGAGATTCGTCAAAGGCTGTCCCACCTCTTCTTACTGTTTCCTTCCTTTGTTCTCAAGGTGGATTACGACGTTTGTAGTAATTATGGCAACTGGTTATACAGCGCTGGCGTTGGCAACGACCCACGGGACAACAGGAAGTTTAACATGATTAAACAAGGCCTGGATTACGATGGCAACGTAAGTCTCCTTTGGTGGTCTTAGAATGAAGCGGGCAGCAACGTGTCTGTGATAGTTTCGGGGAACAGAGGAGACAGAGGAGATCAATCTGCTGTGTGGGTGCTGCTGCGAAAGCAGTTCTGTCACCTCCTTGCCTACACTCAGGCAGGTTCCTCACTGTTGCACAGGAAGGTCTGACGTTGGCAACCTACTGCTGTCCCCCAAGAGGCCTGTGCTCTGTACCCCCTCCTGCCCGGCCCTGGGGCTCTGCGTTTGGTGTTTCATCACCGTTTCTTCCGGGTAACAGCCACATCCCATCCCTATCTCACACAGCCATTTCCTTGAGCTCAGAGCAGCTTCTTGGAGAACTCCACAGCAACAGGAGAGACTGAGCTGCTCACTTGGCACCTCAGGAGGTCCTGGAGAGTAGGAATCAGAAATTAATCCTGGCAGGGGATACAGCAGTAGAGTTAGTGGGAGATTTGGGGGCAGGGGGCTTGCCAAGTGCAGAAATGGGTGTAAGCTGACCCAGTCACCCTACTTCCATTCAGTCACTGGAAAGGCAAAAAAATTTGTTAGGAGTGACTTTATCTCACTATGTCCTAAATAAGGCAGAGCACCTCTGTCTCCCCTTGCTGCTTGTGGAGAGAAGTGGGAGAGGAGCTCCAGAATCCAGCTCTCTCTGTTCAGGCACTAATTCTCAGCAGAGGGTTTAGCAGGAGGGGCTGAGACTTGCCAGAGGTAATGGATGCTGCAGTAAACCAGCTGCTTCACCTGGACTTCAGGCTTTTTTCCCCTCTCTTGTTAAGACAGACCCTTGCTGGGCAGCACTTTCGGACTGTTACTGAATGGATGCTGTCCTGTTGGCTCTGTTTGCAGGGGGATTACGTCCGGCTGTGGGTCCCGGAGCTACAGGGGATAAAGGGAGCAGATATCCACAGCCCCTGGGCACTGAGCGGTGCTGCTCTCTCCCAGGCAGGGGTGGCTCTGGGGGAGACCTACCCACAGCCAGTTGTGACAGCTCCAGAGTGGAGCCGACACATCCACCAGAGGCCCGTGAGTTCGGGGAAGGTTGGGATGGGGTGGGAGGGCTCCAGGTATTTGTTCTGCCTGTAGGAGCAGCTGTGAATTCTGCTTTTCTTTCTCAGATATAAGGGGGAAAAATTGCTTTAATGCAAAGGGCTGTTGCCTCACAGCAGAGGGTGGTGCAGCTCTCTCTGTGTCCTACTAAGCTCATCAGTCTGAGGCACAAGACCAAGTACCAACCTCCTGTCACCCAGACAGCTACATTGTTAGTGTTTGCCCCAGGGGATTAGTATTTTTGCTGGGGCCAACCAGCACCTTCCAGAACCTCATCCAAGTGCAGCGTGAGGGCACCATGTGCTAAGGACTATCACAAAATACCATCGTGACAAAGCCACCCTACACCATGCGGACATCAACTGTGCCTGACCAGTTGGCTTTAGGGCTGAAGAACAAACCCAAATAAATCACTGTTCCATCTTTCATTTGCAGCAGGGACGAAGTCCCCACCCCAAGGGCAAGAGGGGACCCACACAGACGCCAACACAGCACCAAGACAGAGGGATAGATTTTTACTTCTCTCGTAAGAAAGATGTACGATGACAGCTGTGCAGATACCTGCAGGAGTCAGGGTAATGGTTAATCTCCTTGCACTGAGCCAATGATACAAGTCTGGCCACCACCAAACAACTAGGATCTGCTTCTCAGGTGTTCCCAGGGACAGGATGTGGGTACTCGAAGCTGTGATCACCGATTGCAGTGATGGGATCTTGTGTTTTCTCTGTGGTGCTCGGGCTGGTGCTGGGGGCTCTCAGGAACTTCACCTGTCCCTCTCCAGGAGCTGCCTTTCAGCGTCTGACTCCCAGGGTATTGCTCTCAACTCTGAAGTCCTTTGATTGAAAAGGTCTGTCTAATTAATTAATTAACCAAAATAGCATGGCCTTTCTGTTTGGAGGAGGTGTGGCTGCTTTCCCAGTGCCTCTTGCTTTGTGCTGGTGCTTACAGCTGTTACAGCTAAATTTCTACCTCTCTTTACAGATGGTTGGTGTGTCAGTCACAACTCTTTCTAGTGAACTTTCTTATGCTAATTTTTTTTTTTTTTATGTTTTAAAGCTTTAAAACTGCTGATCGTTGAGCAATTAAAAGTTTTGCTACTGGAATATTTTATTTTCCTCATTTCCACAGAGACCCACAGACAGTGAGATTTCAGGGGCTGCCCTGACCCTGGAGACATTCAAGGTCAGGTTGGACGGGGCTCTTTGTTGAAGATGTCCCTGCTCATGGCAGGGACGAGATGGCCTTGAAGGGTCCCTTTCAACCCAAACTATTCTATGATTCTGTTAAATCCCGTTGAATACTTACTTGGGTTGGTAGGTTTAGGTCTGGACTGAGGAAAGAACTGACGTGGAACACAGAAGCAAGTTTTGGTACCAAAAGGAGACAAATGCAGTGATTTTGAACACATACCCTGTTGGGGCTGTGGTAATAATCCCAGCATTTGGGGGTCAGGCTGAGCAGAAATGTAGCCATCATGGTTGGGTGTACGACAGAGGAAAGCAGCTTTAGGAAGAGCACTGTCCCCTCTGTGGCAGGAGTTACCCCACCCTGGGGCTGCCTCATGGCCCTGTTCAGGGCCAAAGGACCCTGGAAAAGACTGAGGGGAGACCTTATTTATGTTTACAAGTACCTAAAGGGTGGGTTGACAGATGATGGAGCCAGACTCTTTTCAATGGTTTCCAGCAACAGGACTAGGAACATGGGAATCATAGCATGGTCTGGGCCAGAAGGGACCTCCAAAGGTCATCTAGTCCGACCCCCCTGCAGTCACAGGGACACCCCCAACTAGACCAGGTTGCCCAGGGCTTCACCTTGAATGTCTCCAGGGAAGGAGCCTCAACCACCTCCCTGGGCAACCTGTTCCAGTGCTCCACCACCCTCACAGGAAAGAACTTATTCCTAATATCCAATCTAAATCTGCTTTTCTGCAGTTTAAACCCATTGCCCCTTGTCCTGTCACTGCAGGCCTTGTACACAGGCTCTCCCCAGCCTTCCTGTAGCGGTCTCCCAGTACCTGAGGGGGCTGTTAGGTCTCCCTGGAGCCTCCTCTTCTCCAGGCTGAACAACCCCAGCTCCCTCAGCCTGTCCTTGGAGCAGAGGGGCTCCAACCCCCTAATCATTTTTGTGGCCCTCCTCTGGACCCGTTCCATCAGGTCCATGTCCTTCTTCTATTGAGGGCTCCAGACCTGCACACAGTGCTCCACGTGAGGTTTCACCAGAGCAAAGTGGCAGAATCACTTCTCTGGACCTGCTGGTAACACTTCTTTGGATGCAGCCCAGGATGAGATTGGCCTTCTGGGCTGCAAGTGCACATTGCCTGCTCATGGGCAGCTTCTTGTCCGTCAACACCCCCAAGTCCCTTTCCTCAGGGCTGCTTCCTAACACCTTGTCGCCCAGTCTGTCTTGATACCAAGAATTTTTCTGTCCCAGTACAGAACCTTGCAAATGACCAAGTTTCTTTACTTGCTGTGCTGCTCATGTTGTTCCCAGTTGCTTTAAAAAAAAAAAGAAAAAAGAAGCAGTTTATCCAAGGCACTAATTCATGCCTTTCCACGCCTCTTCCCAGTGATCCTGTTCCTTCACAAATGTTGTTGCTTTTAACACATTGCTTTTAACAAGACAAACTTCTTAGGGAGGAGTCATATTTCACTACATTTACAGAGGTATTTGGGGAAGGAGGGAAAAAATTTAAAAAGGCAAATATACCCTTTTTTGGGTTGATAACGATTATACCTTTTATAGGCATTTTCAAGAAAAATCATATAAGCGCTTGGAAAAACAAAAGAAAAATTATGATAGATACTGCATTCTGTAAGACATTTCCAAGCTGCAAAAAGCCAGGCAGCCTCTGCCCCTGACAGCTGCTCTCAGGGGTGAATTAGGAGCCCTTGTCCTGGCTCCTAATGCAAAACCCTGAGCTAAAGCTCAGCCATATGCTGGCACTTTGCTGACCCTTCTTCTTGAAACACTAACATTGACAATATCAGTTGGTGATTCTTCCACTGTGAGCTGCCAGGTATGACAAATCATCCCCAGAGCCTGATTTCTCAGGACATAATCAGTTTCTTTCATAGTACTAATTATTTTTTTTTTTCAAAAAAAAGTCAAAACATGTTTTTTATGAACACAAACATCAGGGACTTTGCAAGCATCTGTGCGATAGTGACTTTCCCAGTTGTCCTGGTTTAAGGTAAACCAGAACTAATTTTCTGTTCAGTAATTTTAATTTTTCAGCTGGGCCTCTTCTAACTAACTAAACTCTGAAATTAACAGCATATTGTTCAGAAACTGCTCACTCTCCCAGTGATGAGACCTGATGATACCAAGGAATGGTGAGCAGAGAGGCCCTTGCTTACACTTATTGCTCTAACAACCAAGGTCAGGTAGCTTCATTATTTGCCCCATTGGAGGGTCAGAAGAAGAAAAGCTCAGAGGGGGTCACACCAGTGGAGAGAAGCAGACAGGACAGGTGACCCCAAACTGACCAAGGGATATTCTACCCTATCACCATCATGCTCAATATAAAAGCTGAGGGATCAAAGGGTCAACTCTCTTTCTTCAATGGCCAACATCCAAGGATGACCTTGTCTGTTCATCTGCCTTTGATCCTGATCTGAGTGTTCCTGACTCCACGTCTGGAATCCAGCTCCTGTCTTTCACTGAGTCCAGTCTGGGACTTTTCTTGTGCCTGCTGGTGATGTGATTGTCATCCTGGGAGCTTGATACAGTTCTGTATATACTGTATACTTTTCCTTTTCTTATTATTTATTATTTTGATTAAAGTAGTTTCATTTTTTCTAAACTCATAAATCTCTTTTATCTCTTCCTCTCCTCTCTTTTTCTTGGAGGAGGGAGGAGGCATCTGTCATTCTGATTGGTCAATCTGGTCACAACCACAACATCAGTAAGGTCTTTTAATTAGTTGATTTGATTAAAAGTAAACTCATTTTACAGAGACTATATGTGATAATGTTGGCTTCATATAAATTATCTAGCTAGCCTGATAATTTACCCCCCAACATTCCTCTGTGTGACACTATCTTTACAGATCTTTGAGTAATAATAGTGATATAATAGAATATACATTTGAATGACCGAAGTGGAAGATAAGCAAAATACTTTTATCATCTTTCCTTGCTAATCTTAACTCCCTAGCTGAGGGTACTCACTGTTTTGTCTTGAATGTGCTCTGTAAACTCATTTGATGCATGTATAATATCACAGGAAAATGGTTTCATTATTTCAATATTTGCTGCCTTTCAACTCTGAAAAGTTTCTACCCTTCCTTTTTTTTTGAAAACAAGCATAACACCTTAGCTTATTTGCAAGACTTTTCTATCTTAATTTTAAGCTGGAATGGAAAATGGCTTGCATCTCTTGCAGAAGTGAAAAATACAACCGCTAAAATTACGGTTCTTATGACAGAAAATTAATTTCAGCTGAGTTTATTGTGAATGTAAAGCCACATAGAACGAATAAACAGATTGTTCAATTAACAGTTGAAATGCTGATGAGGCACTAATGAACGCATGATCTTTTCTACCCTCAAGCATATGTGGTACTGTCACGGATGTTAATGGGATGCTTTGTTCATTCATTATGTAAAAATAAATCCATAAAGCGTTAGCCATCATTATCCCATATTAGTCCAGAATTAATAGTAATAGAAGCTAAATGCTTTTCTTTGTTCTCCAGTGATGAAGAATCTTTGTTAGTAAACACAAGTGATACAGGAGTAATCATTCAGAGTACTAGGTTGTACGTGAAAATGCTTGTTTTCCTGGTGAGATGTACTTTCTTTTAATGATCCTATTCTATGAGCCCACACTTGTCAGGATTTCAGCAAAAATGGTCTGTTAGTTTTCATATCCAATAAGCACTGTTTAATTTTGTGAAAGTCTCCTATGTTATAGCCAATATTTAAAAGTCAGCTTCTGAGTCAGTATTTAAAAGTCTGTTGGAAGAAGCAGTTGATGACTTTGTTAAGGTGCAATAAATTTCTATCTGCAAAATGAAAACACATGTCTTTGGGTGCCTACAAGATGAAGGCTAGAACAGATTTCATTACCTACAGAAGAGGTTCAAAGATCTTCTAAAACACATATGTTATAACTTACGTAAATACTGGAGATGATTAAAGAAGGCTATAAAGAAAAAAATATTATCACATTAAAAAAAAAAAAGGTACATCAGTATAAAACACCACAGAAATTATGGCCATTCAAACCTTTAGAAATTATGAACAAATTGTCACTTTCAGCTTCAGCCTTGCTTCTCACACAAACCATGTTCTGTCATGATTTTGAGATCCAGGCTGTTCATGTGTGAGTGAAATTTCTCACCCAGGAATCTGGCTCAGAAGGCATTTCTTTTTTGCTTCATTTATAATATACTGGGGCAAGCAGGTGGTGTAAGCGGAGTAGACTCCTCGGTGGTTTTACTCTTTGACCAGCTGTTCTGTTCTGTGGATGTTTATCAAAGGCCCAGTTCAGAGCAGCCCAATTCTGAACAGACAGGGAGAGATAAAAGGAGCAAAAAGGCTTCGTCCATTTATTAACTCTGTAATCTCTAAAAGCCAGCTTGCCTGGCTCCATCTTGTCTCCTACTGTGCTGAGTCCAGTCAAAACTGAGGGACATTTGACATTTACTTATTGGATGAGACATCTCCAGAATCTCCAGAAGAGCTATCCTTCCCAGGAGAGCACAAGTGCTAGCAGGAATTTGACATCTTCTCTAGCACATCCAATTCCTGCTAGCAATTGTGTTCTCCTGGGAGGATACATATTTGTAC
>BJBW01004793.1:40549-61574 GCA_004320125.1 Scolopax mira
GGTCAACTGTTGGCTGAACATGAGCCAGCAGTGTGCCCAAGTAGTCAAGAAGGCCAACAGCATCCTGTATCAGGAACAGTGTGGTGAGCATCAGGACTCGTGAAGTGATTGTCTGTACTCTGCACTGGTGAGGCCCTATCTTGAATACTATGTCCAGTTTGGGCCCCTTACCACAAAAAAAAAAACATTGAGGGGCTGGAGCAGGTCCAGAGAAGGGCAACGGAGCTGGTGAGGGGTCTGTAGCACAAGTCTTGTGAGGAGGAGCTGGGGGTGTTCAGCCTGGAGAAAATGAGACTGAGGCAAGACCTCATTCTCTCCAACTCCCTGAAAGGAGGGTGTAGCCAGGGGAGGTCAGTCTCTTTTCCCAAGTCACAGGCAACAGGACAAGAGCAAATGGCCTCAAGTTGTACCAGGGAAGGTTCAAATCGGATATTAGGAAAAATGTTTCCACAGAAAGGGTTATTAAGCCTTAGAATGGGCTGCCCAGGAAAGGGGTTGAGGAACCATCCCTGGGAGTATTTAAAGGAGAGGTTGTCATAGTGCTTAATGACATAGTTTAGTGATGGGTTTTTTGTCAGAGTTAGGTTGAGGTTGGGCTAGATGATCATAAAGGTCCCTTCCAACCCAGACAATTCTATGATTCCATGATTGTTATGTACACGAGCTGAATCCAGACTCAGTTGTAGTTCAAGTAACTAAATGTAAGTCTATTATTATCACATCATTCTTATGTGCCTTTGAAAATAGAAGCTGGAGCTCAGGGCTGTTCGTGAAGGACAGGAACAATGGTTTGAATATCATGCAGCCTGTGCCTGATTACCATTATGAGTCACTGCTATTAGTAGGCTCAGTGTGGGAACCCCTGAGAGAACAGATACATAAGGTTATGAGCAGCTTTGTTCATTTTGAATTAAGAGATTTTTTGAGATAAACACACAGTATTTACAGTAACTGAAGCAACTACCCTACAGCTAAGAAAAACTAGTTTTATTTATCGACTTGAGGAAAAGATATTTAAAATGTTTAAATAACTTCACTTTGTTAAGTCACTTACCTGATCGGACATTGAATATTTGACTGTTTATAGATTTTTTCCTAGTTGAATAATCAGAATTATATTTTAAAAATATATTTTAATTAACTTTTTGTAATAAACAAATCTCTTAAGATTTTTTTCTGGATGAAATTTGTTAAATACCTTTTTTTATTACAGTCTAGTACTAGAATTAATTTTTTTCAAGTCTACTCCAAATACAGTCAATAAGATAGAAGGGCATTTCCACAGGGTATATAATAAACTGTCTCTGGTGTGCTTGTTCTCTCTATTGACTAGAAGGGATCTAGGTGGTTAGTCTGCATGATTTTCTACCTTTGAGTTCTCTATATTAAATGTAATTAATGACAACTAAAGTGCTTTGCTTTCTATGCAGTTAAGCCTGTTTTCACTCCTTTCCCATTTTCTTTATTGAAGATCTTGTACAGTACTGCTTGATGTTCTGCATTTGACTAGGAAGTTCCTGGCAAAGGAAAAGTGTAATTTAGCTAGAAATTTAGGTTTCATGTCTTGGAACCCCGGTCCTGAAAAGTCATTCTAACAGAGAGCAAGTGAATGTTCCTATTGCATCTATACTATAAGTTCAAGTTGCATATAGTTTTCTAAAATCTTCTCTATCTCTTTTTGATGTGACTATTTAGAAAAAAATGTCTTTCACAACAGGAATATATTCAAGCACTGTAGGAACAGAAAGATAAACTGTGGACATTGCACAAGATGTTAGCTATATATTATCTATTTTACAGTGACAAAAATTGTGGGAAATAGTTTGAATCTCTAACCAAATCAAAGTGCACATCAGGTATCAGGTTTAATTATTTTTGTGGGCATCATTCTGTGCTCATTAACACAAAAGCTGATTATTAGTAAGAACTTCTGTACTCCTTGCCTAGCCTCCTTCTCTTCTGTGAATGACACTTGTCTTTTCTCAGAAATACAACTGACACTTAAAGGAGCTTTTTATGGGAGAATTAATAGGGCTGAATTAGGAAGTTTTCCTGGGAAATATTCTGTGGAGCATTGCAGTCTGAATCCTTTCCAGCTAAAGTGATAATACCATAACTTTATGACAGAAAAGCGTAAGCCAAAGAAGATTGAAAAGTCCTCAACGGAACTGTTTAACCTTGCAGAGAAAGGTGGTAAATACACTCATTATCACCCTGTTAAAATTCATTTTTGTACTTTAAAGGGTGATACCAGGTACACTGAGCCCCAAAACAAATACTTTCTGTAAGCAAACAGAAAGAAATATGCAAGCCACCAACCTTCTGCTAAGTCCACGATTCAAAATGTATTGTGTTTGATTTTTGAAAAATAGGACTCCATTATTGAAAAGAAACGGTTAACAGGAATGGCAAAAATTAATTTAAAATTTTACTTATTTGTAAAAAAAAAAAATAATACTAGCTTCACGGGGGATTTTTGGTAAATTTTAGATACTATGAATTCATCCCTTTTTATGGATTGTTAAACACTGATCAGCCTCTTTATATTAAAAATGAACCTGTTTTCTATTTCAGTTACTCTTCCAGACCAAGTTTATGAGATTCATTACTGGTTCATTCTTGAGAACTTTTGTCTCAGTATTTAGAAAACTGAGAATTGGCAGCCAGGAGCATTTTCCGTGTCTGGTTTTCACAGACGATGTCATCTGGTTCCCTAACTTTATTTTCCTGAAACTCCTTGTTGATTGGGTTGCACATTGTGGTTTGCTTGAAAATGATGGAATATTCATATTCTGAGTGGGACTCTGGAGACTTTTTTTTTTGTGTGCACACTCTCATATCCACAACGAAGAGAAACCTCCATTGACTTTTGTAAAACATCACCATATTACAACCATCAGGGCATTTAATTTGCAACTCAAATCAATTTGGACCTGCTGATGCTAGACAGTAATATACTGTCAATTTAAAAAACTGCATATTGCAGCTTAATGCAGGACCAACTGTCAGTCAGCACAGTGACAAAATGACAGTTTATGGTTTGCAAAAATCCAGCAGATAAATTGCAAGAAAAATGCACTTTGTCTTAAGCAGCATGATGTGTGGAATATGTTTTTGCTTAAAGGACTGGGTAAGATGGGAGAAAATTGTTTCCATTAAATTGAAATACTTTGCTGTCTCTATTATTTCTTGTTTTAAAGGACCTGTTTAATGCTTGAGATATTTAAAGAAATGTCATACGTCTATAAACCAAGATGTATATATTGGACATTTTAATTTCTACATTTAGGAACTACTTCAGTAGTCACAGAATCACAGAATGGGAGTGGTGGTGGACGGGGCCTCTGGAGATCATCCATTCCAACCCCCTGCCAGAGCAGGGTCATCCAGAGCAGGTTGCACACAAACATGTTCATGAGGGTTTGTCTCCAGAGAAGAAGACTCTACACCCTCTCTGGGCAGCCTCTTCCAGGGCTCTGCCACCCTCACAGGAAAGAGGTTTTTCCTCATGTTCAGATTGGATTTCCTGCATTCCAGTTTTCATCCTTTGCCCCTTGTCCTGTCACTGGGCACCACTGAAAAGACTCTGCCCCTATGCTCTTGCCACCCGCCCTTTAGATATTGATCAGCATTTATGAGATCCCCCCCTCCAGTCTTCCCTTCTCCAGGCTAAATAGCCCCATATTCTCAGCCTTTCCTCAGCAGATTGATGCTCCAGTCCCTTGATCATCTTTGTTGACCTCCACTGGGCTCTTTCCAGCAGTTCCCAGACCCTCTTGAACTGGAGGGCCAGAACTGGACCCAGTACTCCAGATGTGGCCTCACCAGAGCAGAGCAGAGGTGGAGGATGACCTCCCTGGACCTGGTCACCACGTTCTTCTTAATGGCCCCTCAGAAGACCATTGTCCTTGTTGGCCAATGTCATCTAATCTAGTTATCTAACATAGATCTGTATAACTTTACTAAAGCTCACCTGAGCTGTATGGAAGGGTGGTAAGTGTAATGCAGCAGGTGCAGAGGGAATCCACACTGCAGGCTGCTGTTGTGGCACAGAAATACCTGTGATTTTGTAAGAAACAGGACACTTATTACAGTTAAAGAAGCATGAAGAAGACAGGAGAGACTGATCCATACCTAGATAAAGATCTAATATCTCAAATGTCACAAGGCCAAAAAGGAGAACAGTCTCCTCAGTATCTTCACAACCTGTCTGATTGAAGCAGAAAGTGAACTGAGAAAGCGTTGGGGTCCATCTGAAAAAGGTTTGTATTGAGGAAAAAATACTCTTCTACCTACGGCTTCTACTTCCAGTGTACTCTAGCTTTTGACAGGAACCATAAATAAATAATTTTTTATTTTCTGATTGGGGTGGAGAGATATTGTGTTTGTGTTGGTTTTGTTTGTGTTGGAGGGGTGCATGGTTAGCCCCTGTGGAAATGTAAAAATTGCTTATAAAATGTTGCAAGTTTTCTCCACATCAAACCCAGCCAATCCTGGACAAATGGCTTCAGCCATTCAATTAGCATGTGCGTTTATTTTCACAGGGTTTGCCACTTTTTCCTTCTTCATGAACAATTTTGAAAAAGAATTGATTGGTGAGCACATTCATGACATTGTAGAAAGTTGAAAATATTAATTCATATCGCATGTAAATTGGGAAACGTCATGTATAGTGAGTATGAACCATTCTTTAACCTAATTTGCAGAAAAATGAATTGCTATAAATAATCTACCAACTGGGAAAGGATACAAGTTTATCAAAGTTCACCTAATTCACGTATTTTTAAGCAAAGAGTGATAAAGTTGACTTGGAAAATCAGTAATTATAGATTATATAGAGTGAGTAAGTTACCTTACCTCTTCGAATATACATGATATGTATTCTAAACACATATTCTTCCATGTTGTACACATTTACTGCTGTTCTGTCTAGTGTGTACTGTAATTAACATGCATTCTCCTTTTCTGATTGAATTCTGCTGCCTCCAAAAACTCTTTGAATAGGAAATCCCCTACTACACTCTCCAAACAAAAGAGTATTAAAAGCATATCAAACAATGATTGTGTTACACACCTTGAGTGTAACCCCATCTTGATCCCTAGGGATATTTAGTTTCTAAATGTTAATAGAACGGCTGTCATTTTGTCCTCCTATCCTCTTAAGATTTGTTCCTTTTGCTGAAGTTTTTGAAGCTGATGACAACAAACATGAATTTTTCTTGTATGAAATATTTATGATATAAATTATGGTTATGAAAAGTCACCATATAGAAGTTATAAGTGTTATAAGCTACATAATGATCAATAAAATTCTTAAAAGTCTCACAGTGACTCAAAGTGAAAAAACATGTCATCTGATTATTTGTAAGTCCAAAAGATATTTTTTTATCATGAAATATATTATAATTGGTGGCATTCTTCATAAACTGATGAAAAGATCTTCATTCTTTGAAATTTTTCTTATATAGAAGTCATGGTAAAGACATAATCCTGGAGCTTTTGAGGTCCAGTAATTCTATGTTAAATCTTATAACTCTTTTTTATGCATTTACTATATCCTGAATTCAGAATGAAATTCTAATATATGTTCTACATTGCGGACAATCTTGTATTTCTAGTGAAGACAATTCTTGTTGGAAAAATACCCTGCTGATGTCAGAATTTATATTTTTGAGTGTTTGAGTTTTTAAAAAAATATATTCAGTGTTCTATTGCAGTGAAAAAAACCAATAAACAAAAACAAACACAAAAATCCAAACACATTCAACATATTCAAAATGAGAGGTACCTGCTATCCTGATTACATTGTTTGGTCTTCCATTCTCTCTGTCTTTTTTTTCCCCTTTTTCTTTCACTCATTCATCTAGGCGAAGACTTCTACCAGATACAGTGGGATACAGTCATTAAGAGTTAAGGTTTAAAAAAATCCAGCTTCACAACAATACTCATCCTATCTATTTTGAAACTACTTTTCCACCTCTTTTAAAGATAGAAATGTAGCAACCATGATGTGCTTTTGTTTCCTTTTCAACTTCACTTCAGTTAGATGCATGTGTGAGAGACTTCTTGAAAATTACAGAGCTGTTTTTGCTACTTACTATGAACTAGTCTGCTGCTATTTAGTGTGCAGCAGAATGCTACTATAATATATGAAACTTTTGATAATTCATACATGAATTCTCAGAAGAGGATTGTGATGGCTTTTTCTGTGCTAGAGATACATTAACATTTCAGTACATTTGTGTCTGTACTCAGCAGGGATCTTTTAAGAATCAAGATTCCAAATCAGGACCCTAAACCCTTCCTATGATTTATGAGTATTTTTCCCAGCATATACAGTGCTTTTTGCACAGACCTGGGCCTTTTCAACAATCAACCAAGTAGGGCAGAAAGCCCAGGCTTCCAGTAACAAACTTCTTAAGGGGTGTTATTAAGGGAGCCTGAGGAGAGGATAGGGGTAACACTGAGGGGGTGCAGACTATCTTCGTTTGGAGGTGTGTTATTTGGCTTTGCAAGATGCTGTTTCACCTCCCTCTGGGCTCAGCTGATGTTGGGTGACTTTGTTTTGTAAGAATGTACCCAGGAACATGTCCTTTGCCAAAGAAACCCTACTGTGTGGCAGCAAGTTGTTTGCTTGTAAGGCCTTTGGGAAATGTATCAATTTCTGCAGTGTCTGCTATTAGGGATGTAGATAATCTGTTCTGAATTTATTTTACTGAGAACCAGTAAATCTGGACTTTTGCTTATTTTCATCACTAGAATAGCAAGACAGAAAAGTTAGAAATTATTAGTGAATCTACTCATCCTATGTGTCATCCAGGGTGTGATTTCGAATTGTTGAATCAGAAAAAACAAAAGCTTGAAGTTACAAAATGTAGTCTCTCTGTCATGGAAATGGCCAAGGTGATGGTGTTTGGTTACTATAAGCACAGATTCAAGTTGGGAGAGTGATGTACGCTGTGCTAAACTGGTGGGACTGCTGAAGTATGGTAGGGTGAGGCAAGCTCTTGAAAATTGCAAAGAAATTCTGTCTGTGACAGAATATAATAAAAGGTGAAAAGGTCATGCCTTTGATAAAGTAAAGACATATCTCCTGTCAATCAGCTGGCTTTTCTCCTGCTCATTTTGTCTGCAGTAGGTATACTGTAGCTTCCTCACAGTTGCATAGCAACTGGACCCTGAATGTATTAGTGTTTAGCAGTAATTACAGTTTAGCTGAAATTGTTTCAACAGAAATACATCTTCTCTGCCTTGCTCACCACTCCAGCCCTTTTGTTTTATTGTATTTGCCAAAATCATGGTTTTCTCTTTGAGGAAAAATATCTATCAGAAAATGGATTGAAACAAGCAATTATGCATCACCCCACTGATAAAGCAGGTCTGCTATACTTTGCCTGCAAGCAATCAAGGTGTAATGCTTCTCAAAGGATGAGGGTATGGACTCCAGTCACTTGCCTAGCTCTGTATGTGCACAAACATTAACTGCATAAACCAATTAAAAAATACCTGGATATCTTTGAAGACTGCTGTTCCAAGTATCAAAGCATTTACATCTCTAATGTATGAATTGAAGGGCATTAGCAACTGATATTGTTGAATTATCAGCTGTCCCTGGAAACAAAAAGCATCTCTGTGCACAATGATGAATTTTAAAACAGAAAAGTGCACTGCTAATAAAAAGTACACTAACCCCTAGTTAGATTCTGTAATTTAATAATTTGCATTGTGGAGGCATAGTCTTTCTCCTCAGTGGGTACAACTTTCATTACATTTAGAATCGTAAACAATTGGATTCTTAATAAAGCTGTCATGGATGAGACAATCTCTGCCATGAGCTTTCATCTCTTTAGCCTTCTACTGCTCAAAACCAGTGTATCACAAGGCTTATTTAAACTTTTAACCTGAAGACATAATTAGCTTGCATTTTTATCTACATTCCTTGCATTGCCTTGCTTAAGACGACAGGCTTCTCATTCAGCAAAGTGGAACAGTATCTCTATAGTTCCTATTTACATCTATTTAGAAGGGGTTTTTTCACTTATGAAAAAACAGTATTAAGAACTGCTACAATCATTTTGCAGAAGGGAAAAATACATATTTATCAGAAGTCTTTGCATTACACAAGGAAAACTGGAATAAAATATTTTAGCACCATTTATTTACCTAGTTATCATAGATTATTTCTCCAAATCACCCACTAAATAAGCTACAATTCTTATTTAGAGTATTTCACCAATCTTCTCAAGACAATATAGAAATACATTCAGATTGTAAGTTACAAAAGGAAATTTTTCTACTACGGTCAGAATAAGACAACGGTAGGAGGTTCTTATTTCTTCTTCCAGTTAGTAAACTGTGCTAACTATCTTTATTTCCTGAAAATTGCTTCTTGGAGAAGTAACTTAACTTTGGCAATAGGTAAACATGCAGGTTGTTCTTTCAGATGGTGTCTTATGCTTTTGTTGTTACTGAATTAAAATAAGATTGTAAAATAATTATTTAAAATGTTAAGTATAGGTTGTAAAAAATAGTAATATTACCATGTAAATATTACTACACTAAAATGCTTACTTATCTAATAAATATATTCCCAAATATCCCAAATTTTACTGCTGCAATTATGGCTTGTGGTGTTTTCCATGATCAGCATACAAAAAAATTTACATTTCCTGAACATGGAAATAAATAACCTTTCATAAAAATATTTTGACAAATCAGGGTAGAATTCTGGTCCTTCAAGTTCACTCTTCTATCAGACATCTGCAGCAAAGTCCTAGAAATTTAAAAAAAGACACAGTTTCCTTGGCAGACGGTCTTGTCCTTTGAGAGTTTTCTTCAAACTGGGTTTTCTTCAAACTTGGAGTTGTTTCATTCTGAAACACAAATCTGAACCTTAGCAATCGTAAAGCTTAAGATTCAAAGTTACACAGTCATAAAAGTCAGTCCACTTCAGATGTGCTGCCTCTGGTTTTGTTCTTTACTCTGATATCAGAGCCCAGTTTTCTTTCCAAAGTGCCAAATGATTTTTTCATTACGTAAAGTGTTTGATTTTTCCTGTTTTTTCTGATCAGTCTCACAATGATGATCTGTTAAATCCTTAAACTCTTATTGAATTATGTAGTTGACAAATTCTTATACACATCCTGCTGTGGAAGGAGTAATCTCTTTCTCTTAACATTATAACTATGTGAATTTATAAAGAAGACTGAGTCATAAGGAACTGAGTGATATCCCACCTTTATTTTGGATATCAAGACAGAGAGGCTTAGGTAAAGTGTAGTTGGTTCATAATCCTAAAACCATGATGAAGCTTGCTAGGGTGCATTTCAACAGGTTGTTACCTGGATCCCTGTTACCTGTTTATTAAATGAGGGGCTTGATGGGAGCTAAGTGATGTGTAAGGCTAGAGACACTGATATTGTCTTCTGCAGGTAAACCTTTTTAAATACAAAAAATTTAGCTATGAGTAAGGAATCAATCGTATCTGCTATACGATAGATATCAGATAGGAAGAAAAAAATAACATAGAGGAGAAAGGTGATAAAACTGGTGTTACTTAGTGTCTTACTGTGGTAGAAACTGTTAAACCCTGTTGTGGGGTTAAATCTCCATAGATTAATGAGACTTTATTTAACTCTTCTTGAAGAGATATTCTTTGTTTAATTATTTCAACATTAACATGAATTATAAACAATAAAGTCCAATTCAATAGGAGAAATGGAAGTGTGCTTTACAGATGAGGGGGTTTTTTTCTTAGTATCTTTCTTTAAATGTCCCAAACCATAGTGGATTTTTTGATCACTTCTTAAGAAATCTCTAAGAACATGAGAAAGGTGTTAAAATACAAAATAAAGAAAAAAAGAAAAAAACCCAACCTAGACCTGTCTTGGTTTGCTCCTTTTTTTTGTGTTTCAATTCCTGATTCAGTAGTAAACATATTTCAGTGTAAATAGTCATCATAAAATAATACAAACTGGTGAGAGTTGTAATTACAACAATTAGGGTTTGAGAAGCTTCACATTCTCAGATGACA
Organism: Scolopax mira; assembly: GCA_004320125.1. Taxonomy (NCBI): domain Eukaryota; kingdom Metazoa; phylum Chordata; class Aves; order Charadriiformes; family Scolopacidae; genus Scolopax; species Scolopax mira. The sequence goes on from BJBW01004793.1 coordinate 50,583, forward strand.
GGGATACAAAGAAAATGCTATTTGATGCTATATATCATGGGTTTATAATCAGGATAGATTAATAATTAATGCTGGGGAAAGAGCTTAAGCTGGTAGCTTTGACCACAGCAGGAAGAGAGCTCCTAATTCACATCATGTACTGACTTGTGCCTCACAACGTTCAGCATGTTATGTTTAATAGGAGCTGCCCAAGTTAGTTACTAAGCACGTTGTAGCCTCCCCTGGTAAGAGAACATCTGGTGAAGTCTGATGTGCAACAGTTGCAAAGAATTTATTATGTGTAACTTTTAATTCATATCTACAATACCTTTCCCTTCTACAAACTCCCATAAATACCTTGATAAAAGGAACAAGAAGATCACCTGGCTAGTCATCCACACCTCTACTGCTGGCATGTGGTTATTGTTTGTTTAAATGGTTCTTAAATTCTAATAATGCGCACTGCTGAAATATCTCCAGTTAACCCATTATTAACCATTTTTCAGTTAAAAAGCTTTTTCCTAATGTCTTACATAAATATCCTTCAAGATAAATTTGATTTTTGTTTTACTGCTACCTTGTGATATAGAGTAATACAGATGATTGCTGCCAAAACAACCACCTTTCTGTGCATGGAAGAGAAACTTCCTCTGTGTACCTTTTGCTGCTTTTCCAACTCTATTTTGCCTATTTATACCTTAGTTTGATAGAAAAAATTGAGGATTGTGTACCCATCGAAACTTCTTCAGGGCAGAGTAGGCAAAGTCCCTCAAGCATTTTTAACTTGATACATCCATGTATTAAAATTACCTTTTCTCTGGCATAAACCCATCCATTAACTAAATTGGCTTTGAAAGCTGCTGAAATCTGGAGACATTTTTTCAACAGTGCATATGATAAGATAATTATTTTCTATTTCCCTTTTGGAGTAGTCTTTCCATAGATACAGAACTCTACAGTTTAATTGCATTGCATTTTCTTTATAGACTTTTGTCAAGTTTGCTTTGAATTCCCATTATTTTTCTTGAAAGTACTGAAGCTTTGTCAGTTGGATGACATTCACAGCTTTCTATTCTGTTGTGAAAAAACATTAAGAATATAAAAGTATTTGACTAGGGGAAAAATCTATAATGGTTTCCCACGTGAAATGCCTTCCTGGGTTCCCTGAGTCACTAACACTGTCTTGAATCTGGATTTCCAGCCAGTTTCAAATACCTTATTTCACCTAGCTGTATTTTTCCCCTTCGCTTAGAAAAAATTCTTATGAGACAATGTCAAATATCAGATTGACTTGGTAGGATTTGTCCTTGAGACAAAGCTAATTTCCTAGGGAAATAAGGCTTCTGCAATCACACTCCTGATTAATAACCTCTTTTCAACCAAATTTGATATTGACCAGAGGGATAGAAATCTAAAATATGATTAAATCCCTGTGCACTGCAGGGAAGTAGGCAGCTAGGTAAATGAAAATCCCTTCTCTAAGATAAACACTGAAGATTCAAGTAATCCAGATTCAAGTAATCCAGATTCACCCTAGTGAATTCATTCAGGAAAGACATTACTAGTTCCATGACTCTGGATAATTTCCAGTGAGTTCTCAACACATCACTAGAATCCAGAGAATCTGTAGGGTGCTGTTCCAGATGGAAAAAATGCCTACTTTTGTTAGGCACCATGTTTGAGTGAAGTACATGATGTTTTGTTTTAGTATTTTTTCAGTCATGAAGGTTAGCTGATAGGTTTACAGTTTAAGGTGTATCTATTCCAAACTTTATGCGTGACCATGATCCCTCTTCTTGCTCTTGAAACTTACCTTGCATGAGTTTTTATGAAGAGCTGATAATGGCTCAGGCTGCTTCAGAAAGTTTGACAGCTCTAAGTATGAGGTTTTTGGCAAGCTCTACCAGTATAAATATATATAATTTATCTAAATATTCACGAATCCTTTTTTCCCAATCTTAGAATTTCATTTCTTCTCCTTTAAAAGAAGTTTTTTCTAACTATCTGCCTACTTTAATTATTTCTAGGAAGGCTGAAAATAAGCAAGTTATTTAGCTGGATTTGTATTGTTTGTCATATGCCCGTAACATAACACTCAGCTTTCCTTTTGTTGCTTTTGTCTCTTATGTTTTTCACCAAATTGTGGCTCTTAGTTACTGTACTTTTCCTTTGATAGAAAACCATATTTCCATTTGTTATAGAATTGTTAACTTTCAGACTCATAATGAACCTCTGCAGGCATACATGTTCATCATCATGCCATGGTATGTTTAATACAGTCTCTTTTATCAACTGCAAACTCACAATTATTCCTTTTACTGTTAGTACTATATTCCTCTACTAAAACAGAGTTGGAAGATGAAGAATCAAGTTTTGATATTGTGCAGAATGAACAACAGATATTCAAATCTATTCTGGAGATGTCTTTTTTTTTTTTTTTTCTCTAAATTATAAAGCTTCTGTAAAGTTATGTGGATGGTCTGAATTAATTTTTCTCCAGTTTATCAGAGTTTATAACTGCAGCTATCTTGGGGATCAGTAGAGAGACATAAATAATGGTTTGTTTATACCTTATCATCTGACTGATTCATTTCAGAGCATCCACATACAACAAAAGAAAGAAAAAACCTTTTGGCTCAAACAGCTGGTTTTTGTACAGATCCTGTCTGTCATTACTTGCTATCTATAACAGAAAACAAAATGCGGATAAGAAAAACGTATACTCACTTGAGTGGTACTGCACAAAATTGCAAGGAAACCCTGTTTACTTATTTTATGGTTGTGCTTTTCTGCTCAGTTTGCTTATCTCTGGAGAAAGTAGTCTGCATAGCAAAAGGGCAGATGGAGCTGGAAAATTATTCTGCAGAGCATGGCTAGGAGTGCAAGCTGCAGAACAGAATTGCATGCTGTTATATTGTCCCCATGTCCCTTTCTTGCTTTATTTTAGTCTGCTGAAAGATATACAATTCAGGAAGAAGTAATTTTGGCACTTTGAATTAGCATGAGTAGGAAAAAAACCTTTAATTTTGTTCAGCTACTTAGCTGTTTTTGATAAATATTTTTCTTCCATCTCACCAAAATATCTTCAGTTTTGCACAGGAAAATTCTTTATTGTATTACACTACTACTCATCACAGAATAAGTATGGGAGGGGGGAAAAAAGATGCCTAACTTTTATAGAAAAATTTATAATATAACATTAACTACACATAGAAATGTGTTCTAATAAACTGCTTCCAACAGGCAACCAAAATATATTCCCCAACTCATATAATTATACCAGGTCTCTTCCTCTAATAAAGGAAAGCAGCAGGAATCTAAGACTATTTTGAGCGTTTGTTTTGTAGGATAAATAACTCATTTTTCCTTTCTACTTCAGTTTGCATTTCTTAGTCTGTGTGTATATACTAATTCATAGGGTTACTACTAAGGTTCCCCTTTAGATTGTCACATAGTGAATGGATGGTCTTGTACTTCAAGGGGCTTGGGCAAGGTTATTCCTTGCTTATGTGTTCATCATGGCATGTGTAGCATGAGCAAGATATGTCAGAAATGGTAGGGATGTTTGAATTTGTCAGCTGCAGCTCCATTTTACCACCGGTGACAACATCATGCAATCCTTTTCAGAACTGATAAAGCTTTTTCCTAAATGTAGTTCAGTGAATAGGATCATTGCTCATGAACGTGAAGAGTTTGAACTGATAGCACTCACTCACCACAAGTGTGAATTCATATCTCAGTTCTCCAAAGTGAAACACAGTGACTCAGAGTGACAAGCATGTTCAGTTAAAGCTTAGCCCAGTGATAATGATATTCTTTAGATTATCAAGAAAATCCTATAACGTCTGCAAAATTAGGAGATTTCTACTTTTTTCCTTCCCTTTAAAAAGACAAATGTTCTCACACATTCTATTTAAGGCAAATTCCCAAGTAATCCTTCAGCTAATATTTTTTTTGTGCTTATTCAATAGCTAACTGAACAACCGAACACGGTAAAGTTAGATATAATACTTTATTTAGATTATGACTATTTAGATTTAGACTATGAGGCTATATGCATTTGAACATAAAAAACAATTTTTAATATATTAGAAAATTCTTAATTAGCTAAAAATTTACTTTAGTTATACAAGGTTAAAATCAAATATGTACACATCAGTCAGTAAAAAGAATCCAAGCACAGGCACAGTTGTTAAAGTCCTGTGCTTAGTGACCTTCAGTACATCATCTGAGTCCGAACTTTTGGAAACTGGTCAGGCTGCTGTATTGTACTACCCCTTTTTTTTTTACTTGCAATTAGAAGTAATTTTTACTTGTAATAACAACTATTATTCTACACTTGCAGAATCTATGAAACTGCTGGTAGAGTACTTTGGGCTATCAGAAATCAGTAAATATATCTTGTTACCTTCTTGTGTTCTTCCAGACGTAGCTTATGTCTATGCTTATCTATGTTTACCTGGATCCGTTGCTGCTGTGAAAGACTTGTATGTTAACTGTTAATGAAAAGAAACTTCATGGAAAAACATTCAGAATTTACATAAAGGTTTACAAAAATCTTTGCTGAATCTACTTGTTCAGAATTCTAAATGCAGAATTCTCCTTAATGAATCTCACAAAGAAATAGAAAAAAGAACAAATCAGTGTTAAAACCCTAGCAGATCTCAGTCTCATCCCTGACAAATAGACCTGCACAAAGTATATATATATGGAATTGAATGAACTTTTTCCTTTTAGTGACTGAGGAATGCAACTTCTTGACATTCCTCACCTATGAAGAGTGTTAAACTTGCTTTTAGTGCAGCATTATAAAATGATCCTTTTTGATTATTAACCAGTAGTAATCTTTCAGACTTCAGTGATAATGAGATCAATTGGATAACTGGGCTTCTGGGAAAATGATATGCATTTGTACAGAAAACTCGCCTACAACAGGGCCTTCTCTTAGATTTTAATTGGTAAAACTACTGTTTTCATATACATAGGAAAAATTAATGTAAGTTTTACTTGTATTTAAATCCATTTGCTGAAGAATTCTAGCTTGGTTTCATTTTAATTTCTTCTACCGTTTGATCATTATAAATGCTAAAGCAAAACTGTATGAAAACATTGCTAATCTCATTCCTCCTCAGAGTTGAGTGAGCAATCTACAAAGTTTAGTGAAAAATATTTCTGAAACTACCTTCAGCTGCCTTAGTCCATCTCTTTATTTACATAACTTTAGTTATATACATATATTTCTATGGATGTAAGTTTATATACTTGTGTGGATATATTACTTTTTTCATATATAGCATATTAAGGTTAAGTCATATTACCAGGCTCACAGGTCATTAGTAGCATCCACTCAACTCTCCTCCTTCAGAACTGGAGCTTCTTAGTGTAAATCATGTTTCGAGGTGCAGTTGAGCAGGTATATTACTGTGGATAAGCAGATGGAATGTGCTGTTACTTGGAGTTTAGTGTTGGATTTATTTTTTTTTAATAGGCAGCTATTCATGGATTTGGCTCCAGCACCCCATGTTTTAAAACTTTATCTCCTAGGGAGGATTTGAGAAATAGTAGAAGCAGGGCTAAAAGGTGGAGAAACCTTTATCCTCCAATTTGAGAACCTGCCCATGGAGAATGTCTGCAGCAGCATTAGCAGGTGTCTTCAAAGTCTAGCTGAACAGCATGTGTAAAATTTGAAGAGCTGAATAAGGAGTGGAAGGCTACTTTACTCTCCAGTGAATTATTTTTGTCTCTTGGACAAAGTTCTTTCACTTATTCAGCTCTAAATTAATTCCTTTTGAAATCAGCAAATAATAAACAGAGTACAAAACAAACGCAGACTTTTTGTCTGAATACACAAAGAAGAAATCTTTATGTGAAGAAACACCGTGTCTGTTTCCTCTTAGAAATCTGTCACGTTATTCTAGACATTTATGCCAATTCCTAATTCATTAGACAAGATCTTCCATGCACTTTGTCTGGAAAAGGGAATTACATAAATATGCCTTAAGTTATGAAACTAAAATGAATACTACTTATAGATATTATCTGTACTAGATTTGATTTGGGTCTTTGTGTACGTGTATTTATTTTCCTTCTATAGAGCCATTTGCAGGCTATTTTTTCATCGTATTTTTATGCTTCTCTTATGAAACTCCAAAAGAAAATGACAAAAAATACTGTTATCAGTCCTCTAAAACATTCTATAGTAGCATATATTCATATAGCTTTTTACCTAATCTAAAGATTTCTCAAGTTGTGTCCATTCAGTCAGCATGAACACAGGAAGAATCTACTCCACTACAAATGAGATACATGAAATCACATTAATATTTTCAGTAGCATAATGAGGTTCAACAAGGAAATCACTCAGGAGCACCAAATTTAACCTGGTTCCTTGACACAACTTGTTCAAGTCTTTTATTCTCTGTGATGTCAGTGGGATCTGCATATACACCCTGATTTAAATCTGGGGGGATCCAGAGGTCTACCTCTCCCAGAATTATAACAGGTCTCTTCCCTTGTCTTATGGCCCTAACTTTTTGTGAAGGTCATGGGACTGTGGCAATGTTGTTCTTTCTACAGTGCTGTCAATGGCTGTAGTTTACACTCACTCAGATCCTGTGAAAATACACCAGTATTTGGTTGGTGAAGCTTCAGTGAAATTGTAAAACTGAGGACCTTCTCAGGATTCTCTTGATTTACATTGGTTGGTTTCAGACTGAGCACCTCATTAAGACAAAAATATATGGGAGCTATTGTTTTGGTTTGCTTGTGAACTCAGACATGACTAAACTGGCTATATTTGGTTAACATTCTGAAACTTGAGAAGAATTTGGAGGCAAGTTTTATTGGAACAGGAGCCTGACATCTTTGACTTCAGAGAGATACCAATCTCCTGTGGGTATGATCACCAAGCAAATGGTTTAATGTTATACTACCTCCATGTGGAGATTAGAATACCATTTAATTTTGTAGAAAATACATTTTCATAGTAACTTTTAAAGTAGTAGTGGTGTGATATGGAAGATGTTTAATCCATTATTTTCACTGCACATTTGGTTTGCATTTATAGATGTCTAATTTAAAAGGAACATACAGGATATTTAAAGTATCTAAAAATATTTTACTCTCAAAGAACATGCAACTTAAAATACTCAACAGTCAAGTAGAGCTAGAAAATATTTAAGACCTTGCACCTGCGTCAGGGCAATCCCAGGCACAAATACAGGCTGGGAGGAGAATGGGTTGAGAGCAGGCCCAAGAAGGACTTGGGGATGTTCGTGGATGAGAAGCTCAACATGAGCCAACAGGATTATCTCTGTGTATCTCTGCCCATTCATAGGCTTTTCTTTGTAAAAATTTTTAAGTGCCATAATCTTTTCCACTGTCTGGCTGAAGCAATAGTTGTTCAAGGGCTGATTTTCTTTTTGCTTAAAACTTACTTAACTCTAACTGGAGGTGAACAGATACAATTGTATGCTCTGCAAATCATAACTTGTTTAACGAATCAGTTTATTCTTGTCTCAAATTCTATGAAGTCTTTAAATTAAGCAAAATCTTTCACCAGCTTCTTCTTTGTCTTTCTTATATTAACAAAGTTAATTACTGGAATGGGCTACAGTTGAATGTAGCATGCCAACAAGATATTAAACACTAATGATTAGAGTATTCCAATCAACTTTGCATGTGCATCAATTTAAAAACCAAAATGCTTTTGCTTGCAAATGCTTAAAGAATACCTCTTTTGTGTAAGTTTGAAGTGTGCTGTGTGTGTCTCTAACATCCACAGTGAAGAGTCACTGTCTGGGTACTTTGTCACACAGCTTAGCTGTTGGAGTTGACTTAAAATAACTATTTTATTATTTTATTTCCATATTGCATATTACTGGATTTTCAGTACAGTAATCATGTTGTAAAACCTGAGACTCTAAAGACGATGGGAAATGGTGGAAAGCTGTGAGCCAGATGTGTCTGCTCTATTTATTCCTCCTGAAATTCCCTTACTGGCAGTTAAGAGCATCAGATGTTCTTAAATCTCCTGTTTGGTGCCAGCTGATTGTTTTGCCTTGCACTCTGGGTGAAATTCAGGTCAGCCCGTTGACTTCACCCCACTGCTCATCTAGAAAAACAGCTGAATAGTGTTTTAAGATTTAGAAATCTACACTGAGCCCCAAGTAACACTTGTAGCATAAAAAGAACAAAACTTTATTATTTTAGGGGGGGTTGGTTGTGAAATGAAACTGCATTAGGGAGTAAATAATACAGTTCAGAAACTTTCAGTTAAATGTCAGCCAGGCTTTTCAATTAGTACAATAAAGTAACTAGACTTATTTCAATCCTGTAATAAAAATAGAGTAAATACACTACAAAGTAATTTTTGTAATAAAATAAAACCTCACATAATCTAGCTTCTCATCTGACATTTCTAGAAATATCTGAGGCAGATCTGTACCATGAAGTCTATCTAAAACTTCTCAAGGCTACACAGTTGATATTTGTCATAATTATTGTTCATTTGTCCTCCACAACACACCTATCAAAGGGAAAGCACTGCTCATTTCTTTAGAGTTTACTAATGAAGAAGTAAAGAAATAGTAAGAAACAACTCCATAACTCTTCAATTTCTGAAGCTATTATTAGCACTTCTGTTGCCAGGTTTCATGAAAAAACACCTCCCTTACCTTTTCCAGACAGTGTTGTTGTTTTCTTCTTCACAAAGGGTGAGCCCTTCCTCTGTGGGGCATGCATGGTGCAGTGCTGTCAATGCCCATCCTCTACAAACCCCTGAGTCACCATCTGAAGCTCTCAACAATAGTATGAGGAAACATCACATTCCTCTGACAGCTACTTTGACGAAATTGGGACAGAAGGGGCTTCCAGAGCTTATTCCCAGAGTATGGCATGAATTTTATGGTGTTGTGCCTAGTGGATAGGGCTTCTCTGCAGCACTAGGATTTGACTGGGAATGTGGTGGAGGAGCTGCATTGGACATGGTATATCCCAGTGGTTTCATGGTTCCTTGATGTGCCTTTTTGGACTCCTCTGGAGCCTTTGCATGCTTGCCTTGGAAGTTTGTTATGTTTCAGCACAGGCACATGCTCCAACATAGCATGCTGCTAAATGTGCCACCATCATCACAGCCCACCCTGTTTCCTTGCTTGTCCCTCTGCTACTGCCTCTTTTTGTAGAGCTGAACATACTGAACATACACACTAGAGGTCTATGGCAAAGGGTGAGGATGAGGTGGTTGTTCTAAAATCTTTAGTGAAGATGGAGTGAAGATACTAAAACAACTTTGAACCACATCATTAACCTTTGGTATGCTGCTGCCTCTTTCTTCTTTCATGTAGCTTGAAGGGATTATCTTCTACTTTTTTGTCAGTAGGTCTTTGCTGTTTTATAATTTGTTCTGCCACTGTAAAACTGTTTTATATTATCCTTGAAGGCATTCTGTCTCCAAAGGGTGTTTTACTTGAGTTTAAATTTGCCAACGAGTGGATGGCAAAGTTATTTTATGTAGTTTTGACTTTTTCAAGGGCTGTCTTTGCTGCCTTTGATGAAGCCCCTAAGCCTAAGGGCAAAGGCCTTTGTCATCTAACAGATACTTTGACTTTGTGAGAATGAATACTTGTATGCATTGTTGGGAAAGTTACTGAAATGGGGTTTTAATGCGTGTATTGGAACAAGGCAGTAGTATATATCCATCTGCTGCATACAGGTAATTTATCTGTGAAACTTCTTGGGGTTACAAAGGATAACATAAACATGAGGGTACGGAGCAGGAGGGCAGGACATTCTGTCTTTCAGGAAAGATGCCTTGGTAAATTGAGACAAATGAAGGGATGCAGCACTTTGAATGATGCCTCTGCCTTCTAATTAAAAACCCTTGGTTTGAAACATTACCATATCTTATTGAGTCACTTACTAGGAAATATCTACCTGAGTGTTTCACTGGTTTTTCAGGTTAGAAAATTGCCTTTGTTAGATTACATGGCGCTGCACTTAAAGTGGCCTTTGAAATGTATGTTATATGTATAACAAGAAACCAGAAGCTTGTAGAGAAAAATTCAGCAGAAACTCACATGAATGAAGTTTATAGCCTAAGGAACCAAGCCTGTGCTTGCATTTTGGAACCTTTTTTTTTTTTTACTTTTAGAAACTGTCCACATTGTTAGTCAGAATAGAGATGCACTATTAAAATGTTGATTAAAATACCTTCACTTCATGTCTGTGGAATGTATGATTCATAATGAATGACTGTGAAGATAGATATCATTTCTAGCGAGCTCACTCTTTTGCAACTCATATTTCCTTGAAAATCAAAGCATGGATGCAATTTGAGAAAAGAGATGGAGTAAAAACATCGACTGTTTATTTTCATTTTATCTTCATGTTTATTAAAAAAAAATAAATTTGAAAAGATGCTCACAAGTTCAATTTGGATGCCCAGGATGTGATTTACTGTAGTGTATTAATCTCTTTGCTGTGACTGTAGGTTATGGGCCTGAGAAAAATTAAGTCAGTCAGATTTTATCTCTTCATTTTTTTCTCACCTGTCAAGAAAACCTTGACATAATAACAGAAAGAAGGTGGAATTTTTCAGGATGGTTGCAGAGGTGAAAGCCAAGATGCAGGGTCTCTTCGTAAGGTGTCTTTCCCATATTCCATTCAGCTAGAACACAAGAACTGTTCAAATGAGGGGCAGCATATCTCAAAGGTAAATTTATGAACACATGAGAATTTATGTGCGTGGACTTTCCTTTAAGATTCTAGTGTTGTACTAGAGAAGAATATAAGGGAACAAAGGTTAAAAACTTGGTCCAAAGATGCAGCAACACTTCTGTTATGCAAGCCTCTGTCAGACAGATTCGCAGGGCAGGATTCCAAAAGGCTGACTTATATGTTGCCTGAGGTAGGCGTGGCAACCTGGTTCAGGAACAGCGCGGCGACCAACCCCAGGTTGTTCGGTCCATCAGCTCACAGACACCAATGTGGTGGATGGCAAATGGCGTTTATTGT
>BJBW01004793.1:61630-74223 GCA_004320125.1 Scolopax mira
TATTTTCTATTAGCTATAGGGAGAGGGCCCTTATCTTTCTGTACAGCACAATATCTTCCGGCCGCCAAGCCCTCTCCTACAACACTTATAAAAGCTGGCTACAAAGAAAGCAAGAGTCTGTTTGAATCTGATCCACAAAATCCAGAGGACTGCTCACAATATTGCTGACATCCTCATGTCCCATACTTGCAGCTAGTGAATAGCAGGGCTTAATTTAAAGCTTTGGGAAGGGCACTTGTAGAGCAATTGGTGAAATGTAGTTCATAACTCATATCTGAGGCAACCTTCCTCATACTGGCCACTGACATCTTCCTTTGAGAACAAATAAAAGAGAGTGGAATACTTGCTTTAAGAATAAAAGAATGTAGTTAATGTAAGGAATGTTATCAGGTAGAGAAAAGTATATATGCCTTATTTCCAGAAATAGATACACCTCTCCAGCTGATAGAATCTGAGATGTGCTGGACATCTCTTTCTTCTGCAGAGTAAAAACCAGATATTTGCAGAGTCACTGATCCTCATCATCATCTCTACTCAATTGGTCTGGATCACCAGGCTTATTTCATCTATGACAAGCACTTTTTCTGCAGCCCTGAGGTAAAATGAGATTTCTTCTGAAATGACATTTCTTCACGGAGAGGGTTATTGGGCATTGGAATTGACTGCCCAGGGAAGTGGTTGAGGCACTATCCCTGGAGGTGTTCAAAAGATTGGTTGCCGCAGTCCTTAGGAATATGGTTTAGTGATTTTTGTCAGGGTTAGGTTGATGGTTGGACTAGAGAGTCTTTAAGGTCCCTTCCAACCTAGACAATTCTATTTTTCTATGTGCATCAGTAAAGCTGCCCTTTCTTCCACATGCCACTCAGATTCAGAGTGCAGGGGCTGTGCTTCCTTCCACAAATGAGTCACACCCCTCATATCTTCATCAGTTTTCAGTGCAGTTTGCCTTTCCCCTCATACGGAAGTGCATTTACAACAATGCTGTTGTAAACTACTACTGAATCACAGCTTTGACTACAGAGGTGTGTTGCTGTCTTGGTATATGTGTGTAGTACTGAAAAAGATAGAAGAAATTGTAGAAAACACCTTATTTGACTCTAAGCATTTTTCCCTGAATGCTCTCAATCCGTATTCACTTAATCTGTGTCAAGTATCAGACTAAAATATAAAGAAAATCTCAATGGAGTTTTTCTGATCTATTTCTTCTACCATTTTGGGTAACATATGTATTATATGACAATGGTCTTATAACAATGTTATTGTTTATAAAACCACAACATAATCCCAAACATATTTAGCAAAAATAAGATGGTAAGCTTTACTTTGCAATCACCTGGACTGATTTCAACGTTTTTCAGTTATAGTAATTAAAATAAGAAATCAATTAAATTTCAAACCCCCAAAAATGTAATTGAAATTTGGCACATGAAATAGAATAAGATGAGATCCTAAAAGAAACTATGTTTGGCAGAATTTAGCCGATGGGTTGTTTTATCTCATTCTGTCTCCAGTGTACAAAATTTCTTCACTGTAGAAATAGAGTAACAGTGAAATGAGTTTTTGTTAGGAAACAGCAAATCTGTGAAGTTCTGGGAAAAAATGTTTTTGTCCAAAAACTAAGAAGGAAACTTACTGAAATAGAAAGAAGCAAATACTAACACTGTGTCGTTATAACAAATGCTTTCTAGAAAAAAAGCTTCCAACAAGGAGTGGTCTAAAGAATGCCTCCTTAAAACTAAAAATATTTGTCATAGTAATGAATTTTGATCATATTACAACAATTATGTTCTTCAGTTTCTCTTGTCCCTTTAACAGCTAGCAATGAATTCCTGCAGTTTTCCTGCTAGCTGGGCCATCATGGCAACAATTTACCCTCTGTCTTCTCCAAGGATACATTATATGGGTTGTGTGATCTCCAATTCGCAGGTAATTTGGGTATAGCCAATCAATAAGCTGTAAACATCTCTAAGATATGGAGGTCGTGGGTGACATACAGTGAGGATAGACCATGAGTAAGTCTTGTCAAACATGTTGTATTTTCTTCTAAGTTGGCTAATACTTCCAATTTTTTGAGGCTTAGAATCTGTCTCTGAAGAGTCTCAAAACTAAGCCAGAGAGGAGAAATGTGTTCTTGGTGAAATTTGCAATGTTCAGATGCCAACTTGCTGAAGATAAATGGTGTATGAGGGCCTAAGACAGATAAAGTTTGAAAGCAGTGTTGGTATCTCCTTTTAGTCCAATTGATATACTTAATTAGACAACCTTTAGCTGAACTTACATTCCTTAGGTCTGAACCAGAAGTAATAGATTTCAAAACTCAACACAAACTAAGAAACATGGTCATTTTTCACTCAGATTTCAGAGTGAGTCTCTGTAACAAAGATGGTTGGCATGAAGGGAGCAGAACAAGAATGGGGGGAGAACTAAGGAATTCTTAATAACTGATGTAAGGGAAAGTAGACAACAGTTTATAGCATGCAAAATGGAAAAGGCAAGAGATGATGGAAAGACTAGAACCACCAAACTCTGAAGCCCTCATTTTTCTAGATATGAAAAAAACACAGAAATTAATTATGAATTTTAATTTGCAGGATCTTTTTCAGAAATAATTCAAGTTTCCCTCCCAGTTCAAGACTAAAGACATGATGGAATGTGAATTTTGCAAAACATATTCCTCCATTAGAAGTGCGTGGTCCTATGCAGGTTTTCTGTGTGAATTATTATTCTTGTATGGAAAAGTTGCTTAATTTCACCTCCACAATTACCACGAGAGTATGGTGTACCAGGTGAAGCATGCAGCTGTAAGATTTGTTAGGTACTATTTGCTCTGCAGTTGAGGATATTTATTGCCCAGCAGAGATATGTTGGTACATTTTCTGTTCTTTACTCAGGAAAAACCTATATTCATTTAGTGTGCTTGAAAGCACAAGGAGTTCTCTTTCCAAATGAATTTAGTGAGGCTGCAGGGCTGTTTGAAGAGCAAGATGTTTCTTGTAGTACAAGCGCTAATTATTTAATTACACTTTGTATAGGTTCCGGGATCAGACAGGATGTGACAATAGAAGATGTACACTCAGTGATGGGTGGAAGCATCATCTTCTACTTAAACATTTCCTTACATAGTGTTTCATATGTATTCTTTCAAAAACTATTTTCTACATGAGTATTCCTGATGGATAAAAATCTTATTTATTGCTAAGATGAGCACCCTGAGTGCTCTTCTAGTAGTGTAGGCACAGGCCTCAGCTGTATATAAAGGCTTTATGGGAGCTATTTTTGACACCTGGTGTGCTGCCTTTAGTGTTCTATTTATCACACTTGCAACTTACCACTGCTGATGTTGCTATAGGAGCCGGTGCTAGCATATGAGTGTTGCAGTGGCAGCTTGATGGAGAGTGGTGATTATTGAATTTGTAGTAAAAATCAATAAGAGAGTCCAAATTTCCAATCCAGATAATAAAGATGTCATCTATAAATCTTAGGTAGAGTCTTGACTCGGTGATACAATTATTTAAGAACTGTTCTTCATTGTAGTTCTTGAAAAGGTTGTCATAACGCAGGACTGGAGAGAAGCTATCAAAAGAGAAGGATGTTTCAGCTAAATTTTGCAGATGGATGTGGATTGAGTGCTATTCTGTAATTTCATTGAAGGTCTGGATGATAGAATAGAGAGAATGGATGTCCTCTATTTGGTACAGATGTCGATGGTATTAAAATATTAAGTTTTGTAAGACACTTTTATAGGATTAGAGTAAAAAATATGCTAATAACATTGGGAAAAAAAGGACTGGAAAAGACAGAATGGAATTTAACAAGAAAAAGTGCAAGGTTTTACACTGAGGAAGAAACAATGGTTTGCACAACTACAAGATAAGCAAGAAGCTGGTTAGGAAATGGATGATGGCAGCGGCATGGTGGCTCCCAGTATCATGTTGTTGCAAAAGGGAAAACATTGTTCAAGATAAATGACTGAGTTCTTCCACTTAAAAAGAAATACTACAGGCAGTTATACATATGTTTTAAAATCTGATTGCACAATTTCAGTAGACAGTGAAATACTATTACATTATACATGTTATATATTTCACACTTCATCCATCCTGCTCGTAAATTTGGCATCAAACTGTCATGTTGACTCATTCAGTTGTCTATAAATGAAAGTTTATTGCTGACTAGTACTTAACATAACACTTATCATTTAAATATCTATACTTCTAAACTCTATGAATTCTTTGAATGATGATTTACATAATATATCTCTTGACCTTCCATCCTTGTGGAGCAAAATCAGGAATGTAATCAATCTACAATAATTGTTAATGAAAACCTCTGGCCTTAATATTAGCCTTCATTTCTCACAGCAGAACTTAGATTGCACCAACTGTTCATGCAGATTACTGATTCATCTTTAAATCTCATTCACATGATGAATAATTGTGAGAAATAAGTAGATGGTGTATGAGCAATTTATGATAGTAAATAGATTCTTGAAGTGAATTATTCAATTTTGGCATATTCAGTAACTTTAGAAAACATTCATAAACATGAAAAAATTATTTATTGTATTTACATGTGTACCCACTTTCTAGCTTTTACATCATAATTGCTACATAATTGCTCAGTGACTGTAATATTTATGTTTTCTTCTGTATTAGATTTATCCTTGCAGACAGAAAGATACATAAACTGCATCATAACACAATTCAGAGTACAACAGATTGTTTTCATGAAACAGCTGATTTTTAATGGAATTTTAGATGTCACATATTAAAAACAGGGAAAAAATATGGAAGTAGTTCCTCACAGATTTTTTTTTACATTTGTTTGTGTGGGGTGCATAATGCTGCATTATAAACTCTTATCACCTCAGAGTCCATAAGCTCTTTTGCTTAGACAGTAAGGGAATGGAAAGAGTATCTGCAGATAACGGAAATGTTTTAAAAATTCTTAATGTTTTCCACTTATAACCTACCTTCAAAGTAGTTAATCTTTCTGTAATTTAGAATTTTGTATGCCTGTATTTACTATCATACACTGGATGAGCTCTCAGAAAAATATGCCTGACATGATCTCTAAAGGATTATCAAGTAAGTGATAGTGCTTCATACATTCATTTAACAGATTTTGAGAAAATTTTCCATGTTCTTCTGGTCTGAGTTCATTACTGACTTTCTTTCCCTCCTGTTTCTCAGCATGAACTCAATGACTCTGCAGAGCTGCCTCCACTGAGAGATGCTCTGCCCACCCCTGGGAGGGGGCTGGACAGAAGGGGCTCTCCTTGCATCCTTATTCCAGAAGGTGGGGTAGGAACAGGTAGGGCAGTCAAGGGGAATGCTTCACTGATAATTTAATCCCAGAAAACAGAGAGACCTACACACAAGGCTGTGAACCAGTAGGGTTCTCCCAAGTGCTCCCAGGTCAAGTGCTGTTTGACTGCTTGAACTGTACCAGGAACTGCACTCCCCAGTTCAAGAAGGGAACTGCTGGAGACAATATAGCAGAGGGCTACAAAGATGATGAGGGTACTAGAACATCTCTCTGATGAAGAAAGGCTGAGAGACAAACTTGAACATAGGAAGTCCCATCTAAATATGAGGAGGAACTTCTTTTCTGCGAGGGTGGCAGAGCCCTGGAAGAGGCTGCCCAGAGAGGAGGTGGAGTCTCCTTCTCTGGAGACATTCAAATCCACCCTCCTCTGGCAGGGGGTTAGACTGGATGATCTCCAGATGTCCCTTCCAACAACCATATCATTCTGTCATTCATTCTGAGTGCACCAGGATGTCTATTTCCATCAAAGGCCAAGTGATTTTTTCGGTAATGCTGTTATTGCTTTTTCACTTCTATGCATGTAGCCATTAGGCTGACTAAGGCAGAGGTGAAGCTTCTTCACTCCCATGACATTTCATGCCTCACTTCTTGATCTTTTTGGCCTAGGCATTGTGCCTCTCTGTGGTTGGCACATGATGTATTAGAAAAATGAGATATTGCCTTAAAACTCATGCCCATGATAATTAAGTGCAACGCTGGAACTGTATCTGGCATGCCCAAAAACATAATGTGGGAACACAAAGGAGTATAACAACATAAAACCCTCTGGGGTAGTTTTGGAGGACCGTGCCTAGTACAAAACAAACCCACCTCTCACTTGACCATCCTGATTATTAGACTCTTTAGTCATTATTCCCTAAAGCTACACAGGATTTTGTCATAAAGGGAGCTGGTAAGTAAGGCTTACCAAAGTAAGGCTCGGGATAGTCAGGATGATCTACTCCTATCTTTTTTCCTGGATGGTATTTTATTTAGTGAGATAGTAGTATTCCTGAGCCATTTCAGTCCTTCTATTTGTGTGCAGGGTTTAGGATGAAAATGAAATCCCATCACAAAGTTCAATGTTAGAAATGAAAGTACATACAGATTAGAAAATGTGAAAAGAGCAATCAAAGGCTTGAAATTAAAAAAAAATAAATTCCAGCCATCAATAATGAGGTAATGAAATAGTTTTTCAATAGATGTCGGGTTAATAAAAACACCCCTCGCGTTAAGACAGATCTTTCTCAGTTTATGAAAAATGTCACCTCTAATGCAGTTACCTCTGGTGGTAGAGACTTGACTCAAGAGCTTTGTTTCAAAAAAGATATGGGTTCATTTTGCTACTTTTAATTTAGAATCTTCTTTAGCAGCACCAGAAATATGGATTCCCATGCCTTCTAATTAAGAAGTCCTTGAGTTAAGAGTGATAGTATCATTTTAGTCTTCCAGGTAGACAATGTTTTGTGTTTTAACCATTAGAATGCAAAATAAAAAACTAATGCATTATTCTTTCATTTTACAGCCACAACTCATCTGTGAGGGTTTTTTTATGTTTTGATTTTCCTGATGATATATATTTATCTGCTGCCTCTTCACCAGATGTTTTATGGCCAGATTTCTGCCTAATTGCAGGAATGTCTTTTGATCATACAGCTCTGTGTATGGCATCAAGTACTTACTCAAGTACTTACTCAAGTACTTTACTTACTTTACTGTAAGTAAAAACCACTAAAAGGTTACACATACAGTTAAAGGAAAAGGGGAGTTAAGGGAGAAAGGAAAGGGAAGATACCAGTGTTGGATAATTCATAGTAAATGGTGTCTTTTTTTTAGGAAAAGCATAAATGAGGCTTCACATCAGATCAGATGAGCTCTCAGTAAGGAGATGTGATTCCTTTACTAGCCCTGAAATGTGTGAAAAAGATATCCAAATTCATGGATAGCTCTTTGATTTAAAACAAACAAAAAACTGAACAAAACTCAAAACATAGCAACCATGTTGCTGCAGGCTACAAATCCTGCAGGCAGTGACATGTTATTTGCATGACAAGCGTAGTGCCAATTAATTTTCACTGTTATTAAGATACCTCTGCTGCATGCAGCGTCAGCAATGTGACTAAGGTCCCTCATAATGAAAATTATTATGAAATAAAATGCTTACAAGAAAAAAAAATCTTTCTTATGAGCTGATGCACCCTCCTGTGCCCTCAAATCTTCTACCATTGAGACAGGTGTGAGGAAAGGAGACTTGAAAATCAAATATCATTTTATTTCTGTTGCTGTTATGATCTAGATGCATTAAAATATTTGTGGAAGCAAAGCATTTAGTGCTTTACATTTGTGTTGCCTTTTTTTGGGCATGTTTTAATTTTAATTTGAATTTGCATTGCTTTACAGCTCACCAAATAGTTGCTGCAGGGAGTAGCCTATTCTTTTCCTGCAGAGGCAAAATTCTTTGCTTCATGTCCTTGTTCTCTAAGGTGACAGAAGGGATATTGCATGAAGCTTCCCTGGTTATTCTAAGTATCTGTGTGTACCAAATGAAAGTGTATCAGAAAGTTTTACATACACATGGACACTGGTTATAAATTTACTGTTGGTGTATATAATTAAAACAATCACAATCCTTTGTTTTTTTCAGTGGAAGCAGATAAAGGGAGAGATTAAGCACTGTTATCTAGCTGAGCACTCTATGCATTAAAACATACAGTGCTTAAATGGTAGTTATTTCTTGTCTTAGGATTCACCTTCACCTTTGCACTCTGCTGTTTCACTGTATAGAGTTATATTAACCTTTAAACCACACATTTAGTTGTGTTCTCAGTTGAGAAACTGAGCAAGTGAGGCTATTGCACCTCTTAAAATGAAGAGATTTTGTATGTGGTCTTAGTCTAGCAGGACCCAGCTGATGATGATGCATCCTTTTCACCCAGACAAGTGTTGCCACTCATTCTGCTATTCACTTTACCTTCTGCTCGAATCTTAATTTTAAGATTCTTATTTCTGCTATCATCCATCTTGATAGTACACAACATTACACAAGATGGTTATGGTATTCTTGTAAGTACTTCTGAAATTTTGTACAATATCTGTGGCTACTTGTTACAATAGGATAGTTTTATTCAACTCCAAATTTCAGTGATCCAATGATTTACATTTTCACTTATTTAGACCTTTTGCTAAATTCTTGTCATCTAGTGTAGTTTGGTCATAAGAAAATTATATGCCTAACTCATTCTAAATTGTAAAAATGGACTTTTTTCCATTAAACATGGAATGCTTTATTTAAAATATGTTAGACAGGAAAAATTTTCTTCTCTCACTCCTGTTGTCTGTGTAGTTCAATTGTTCTAGACCAGATTGGTCTCTTAACCATCTGTGCCATCCAGGACTACCTGGATTTTCATTGGCCTAAGAAACAGGTGTCGTCTACTCTCTTAAGGATAACAGATATTTCTATTCTCATTTTGGATAAATTTAATCCAGAAATATTTTATTCACCTTGGAATTTCTGCTACAGATTTGGATAGAGACTAGTCCTACCATTTCAGGTTATCTATTCACAGTCCTTATATCTCAAGTTATTGATACAAAGATTGTATTTAGACACATTTTTAGAAAGCATTAGAGTATACAATATATAGAGAGAGTGAAAAAGGTCACCTAAAAATCTAGTTTCTTTTTATTTGAACATAAATGGACTCCTCTTTAGGAAGCTGGTAATAATAATAATCTATCTTAGATCAACTTTCAAGCTGCCTATTAAAGCACTATCAACTTTGGAACTTCCATATCAATAATATGGAAGAGGACAATAAGTGTCCTCTTTCTGTCAGGAAGGATACACAACAATCTAAATACAAAAATGGGAAAATATGCTTATTTAATTCAAACAAAAATACTTCAACTTGATTTTAACTGAAAATTTTCTTGTATTCAGAAGCTCCTACACTTGGAAACTAGAGTAATTGGCTGATTAAGGCATATCATATGTAATTAAAGCATAAATTAAGCATATGTGTTTCTCATTATCTTGCAATACAAATAAATCATGAATATGTCCATATTCACAAATGTATAACAAGTGGTGAATATGACAGAAGGCTCAATATACATTATGATTTCAAACTAACATTTTAAAACAAGATATTGAATATTCAATTCTGATTCCAGATGTTTAACATTAACTTTTTGATAGACAAGATCTTTCATCAAAAAACAAGCTTGCTTTTCAGATTATTGAACTCTTGCATATTTCACATGCCATGATGCAATTCTTTATAATGAATCATTTTCAAACTTCACACGATTCTGTAACTGCTGTGATTTTGCATACAAAGAATTTTGAAAGTGTCTGTTTCAGAAGCAAACTGGCTGTTTTCTTCCCTTTAGTTCTGTCTGTTGCTCTAAATCCTCCAAGTTTATGCATACATATGAAATACAAATTAAAATTAAGATGAAGGTAGTGTAGTGGGAAAAAATCCAGTGATGCAAATAGGAAAACCAAAGGATTTTCTTTGTTGTTTGTAATATGGATTAGTAAAGAATTTTTTAGAGCCTCTTCAGTCATCAATTGTAAAGTTCCTCTAAGGTAAGTTTTATCTATTTGACTGAATTGTAGGATATGGACAATATCTTAAAGGTTCAAAATGTAACATCAGATAGGAAATCGGTTGATTTCAATTTAATGTTAAATTCCATTTCATATTCCATATGCGTCTCTCAGTATACCTCCTGTTTGTGTATGGCTTTTTCGCCCCATTTTCAAAAACACTTTTTTCTCTTGTTTTTACAAGAAACACCTACACGAGCATAAGAAATAACAAGGAAAATTGCTGAAAAAAAATATGGATGGAAACAAAATGCCTTTTGCTCTAATCTTTTGGCTACCATCATGTCAGTAACATTTGACTGTTGCAAACAGCAGAAAATAAAAGCAAGTGTTAGTAATTTTTATGTATAAATTGTCAGCATTCCTTTAAATAAGAAATCATATTAATTAGTTTAGTTTAATGAGAGATTGTCTACTTGAATAAGCATTGCCAAAAGTCATTAAATGTTCCCTAAGTGTCTTTTTCCCTGAATACACCATTCAAGATGCAATATTCAACAATCTGCATAACAGCTTGGTCATGGATCATTCCTTATATTACATAACACTGGTTTGTCTTAGGTATCTTGTTGCCCTTTTAGTGTGAGTAGAAGCAAACCCTACCAGACAGATAATATAACTATGTTGGAATATAGCACAAATTTATCTCAGTCTTTTCTTTCTCTGTTTTCCAGCTTCCCCCTCCCTTGCTTTTTTTAGAGGCTTGACTCACATATCAGCATAAGGCTATGCCAAGCTCATTTTAAGTTATCTTCTC
The DNA here is from genome assembly GCA_004320125.1 of Scolopax mira. Lineage (NCBI taxonomy): Eukaryota > Metazoa > Chordata > Aves > Charadriiformes > Scolopacidae > Scolopax > Scolopax mira. The sequence continues at coordinate 72,310 of BJBW01004793.1, forward strand.
CTAAATTTGGAAGAAGCAGATATTTGTCCTGTATTCTTTCACATTTTATCACTGCTTCTGTGATAATGTCAGTAATTCTGAGAATGTTTTGCAGATGCTTCATTAGGCTTCTTGTTATCATTGACTTTCAGTCAGTACTATTGCCGCAGTACAATAATGCTGAAATTATAATTGCATCGGATAGTTCTTATCTCACACTGAAGGATATGTGCTTCATTCTCCAGATGCCCAAAACATGTAGGTGTTTTTCATATTCATGCATTTTTTTCCTTACCTCCTAGTCCATCACAGTTTATAGTTGTATTCAAATATATAAAGGAGCAAATGGATTTTGCTGCTGCTCAATGAACAGAGTTATCTTGGCCTTTTCATGTGGGAACTCGATGCTTCTTATGCAAGTACCTGTTTCACACTTTGTCCTGGGCTGTCAGGAGCAAAGACCTAGCCTCCAAACTCCAACATAAATGAAATTTGCCTTTTTTTTGCGTGTGTCTGAGGATAGGAAACTTTGCAGTAGTTTTTTCTCTATTGATACGAGACAATGTTCACCACAGTTTTGCTACTCTGAAATTCTCCTACCTTTGTCCATGTTTTATAAACTGTTGTGTATTTCAGCAAGAAGGAATCACGCCAACATTCCATCTTGTCCCTGAGTAATATGGGTTGTTACAGTTCATTCAATTAGACTTGTGTGTGAAAAAATGATGGCTTACATGAGTCCATAGACTCTTAACTCAAAGATATAAAATATGAACATAGATGCAGTTTGCTACATATATTTTCTTCAGTTTTTCTAGTAGCATTTAGTATCCAAAGCCTAATTTTCAGGCTTGAAGCATGGGATTTGCTTTCAAATATCTGTCTTGAAAGTACTAGGAACATGGAAGGAATAGAATTCTCCCATGTTGAGGACGTAAGATTCTTGAAGTCAGTTTCCATCCATGACAGTGATTTTGTCTGAATTTCTCAAAGGTTTTCTATTGGCTCTGCTTGTCCATCCGTAATACCTGAATGAACAGATAAAATTCCTTGAATATAAAAACAAAGTACTAGTAAAGCAGGCTTCAGTTACTGTGGTTTACAGAGCCTTTTGGATAAATCTAAATATCCAATAGATATCCTTCAGATTCAGAGATGCCGTTTAGGTAATTCCCACCTGAAAGAGCAGAAGCATATTTGAATCATTCTAATATTCTTAAAATCAGAATGAAGAATTGCAAATACATGCATTATAAAGGTCTTGCTACATTTTAATGAGTTTCAAGAAAATATATACCAGACTTGAGCTCCTTCTTGCACTTGCTCATCAAAACAATAGCTTACAGACACAATATTGAACAGGAATAATTTATCTGGGACCTGATGGATTACATCAGTGGATCCTGAGGGGACTGGCGGATGAAGTTGCCAAGCCACTATCCATCAGATTTGAGAAGTCATAGCAGTTTGGTGAAGTTCCTGCTGACTGGAAAAGGTGAAACATTACCCCCATTTTTACAAAGGGGAAAAAGAAAGACCTGGTGAACTACAGGCTGGTCAGTCTTACCTCTGTCCCCAGCAAAATCATGGAGCGGATCCTCCTGGAAACCTTGTTAAGGCACATGGAAAATCAGGAGGTGGTTTGTGACAGCCAACGTGTCTTCACCATGGGCAAATGGTGCCTGAACAAATTTGGTGGCCTTCTATGACATCATTATAGCATTGGCGGATAAAGGTAGAGGAACTGGTATCATCTACCTGGACTTGTGTAAAGGATTTGATACTGTGCCACATAACATCATTGTCTCTAAACTGGAGAGACATGGATTTGACGGGTGGACCACTTGGTGGATAAGTAATTGGTTGGAGGTGATTCTGCCCCTCTGCTTTGGTGAGACCCACAGATCTAGATGCAGTAATACAGGTGGGTCTCAC